>JAPYYJ010002297.1:0-13030 GCA_028533885.1 Nasua narica | reverse complement strand
CCATTTGTATGTCTTCTTTGGACAAGTGTCTGTTCATGTCTTCTGCCCATTTTTTGGTGTGATTATCTGTTTTGTGAGTGTTGAGTTTGAGGAGTTCTTTATAGATCTTAGATATCAGACCTTTGTCTGTAGTGCCATTTGCAAATATCTTCTCCCATTCTGTGGGTTGCCTGTTTGTTTTGTTGACTGTTTCCTTCACTGTGCAGAAGCTTTTTATCTTGATGAAGTCCCAAAAGTTCATTTTCGCTTTTGTTTCCTTTGCCTTTGGAGACATGTCCTGAAAGAAGTTGCTGTGGCTGATGTCAAAGAGGTTACTGCCTATGTTCTTCCCTAGGGTTTTGATTGATTCCTGGCTCACGTTGAAGTCTTTTATCCATCTTGAGTTTATCTTCATGTATGGTGTAAGAGAATGGTCAAGTTTCATTCTTCTACATATAGCTATCCAATTTTTCCAGCACCACTTATTGAAGAGACTGTCTTTTTTCCACTGGATATTTTTGCCTGTTTTGTCAAAGATTATTTGACCATAGAGTTGCGGTTTCAGGAGTAGAAGTTAATGATTCATCACTTATATATAACACCCAGTGCTCATCATGAGTGCCCTCCTTAGTACTCATCACCCATTTAGGCCATCCCTGCCTACCTCTCCTCCAGCAACCTTCAGTCTGTTCTCTATAGTTAAGAGTACCTCTTATGTTTTGTCTCCCTCTCTTTTTTTTTCTTTCCTCTATGTTCATCTGTTTCATTTCTTAAATTCCACCTATGATTGATATCATATGGTATCTGTCTTTCTCTGACTGACATTTCGCTTAGCGGAACACACTCCAGCTCCATCCACATCATTGTAAATGGCAAGATTTCATTCTTTTTGATGGATGAGTATTTTTCCATTGTATATATCTATACCACATCTTCTTTATCAATTTATCAGTTGATGAACATTTGGGCTCTTTCCATAATTTGGCTATTGTTGATAGTGCAGCTATAAACATTGGGATGAATGTGCCCCTTTGAGGCTGTATTTTTATATTCCTTATGTAAATACCTAGTAATGCAATTTCTGAGTCATACATAGTTCTATTTCTAACTTTTTGGGGAATGTCCACTCTGTTTTCCAGAATGGCTGCAACTATTTGCATTCCCATCAACAGTGTAAGAGGGTTCCCCTTTCTCCACATCCTTGCCAACATCTGCAGTTTCCTTTGTTGTTAATTTTAGCCATTCTGAGAGGGGTGAGGTGGTATCTCATTGTGGTTTTGATTTGTATTTCCCTGATGTCGAGTGATGTTGAGCACTTTTTCATGCGTCTGTTTGCCATTTGTATGTCTTCTTTGGAGAAATGTCTGTTCGTATCTTCTGCCCATTTCTTGACTGGATTATTTATTTTGGGGGTGTTGAGTTTGATAAGTTCTTTATATATTTTGGATTTTAACCTGTATCAGATATGTCATTTGCAAATGTCTTCTCATGTTCCATAGGTTGCCTTTTAGTTTTGTTGATTGTTTCCTTTGCTGTGCAGAAGCTTCTTATCTTGATGAAGTCCCAATAGTTCATTTTTACTTTTTTTCTTCTTTCCTCCAGAGACATGTCTAGTAAGAAGTTGCTGTGTGTGGTTGAGGTCAAAGAGGTTGCTGCCTGTGCTTTCCTCTAGGATTTTGATTGTTGCATTTAGGTCTTTCATTCATTTTGAATTTATTTTTTGTATGGTGTAAGAAAGTGGTCCAGTTTTATTTTGCTGCATGTTGCTGTCCAGTTTTCCCAATACCATTTGTCATAATACCGCAATCCCTAACCTCAGCAATCAGACAACAAAAAGAAATAAAAGGCATCCAAATCAGCAAGGAAGAAGTCAAGCTTTCACTATTTGCAGATGGCATGACACTCTAGGGAAAAAACCTGAAAGAGTCCACCTAAATTTTGCTAGAACCGATATGAATCCAGTACTGTCACAGGATATAAAATCAACATACAGAAATCTGTTGCACTTCTATACATTGATGATGAAGCAGCAGAAAGAGAAATCAATCAAAGAATCGATCCCATTTACAACTGCACCAAAAACCATAAGATACCTAGGAATAATCTAACCAAAGAGGTAAAAGATCTATACTCTGAGAACTAAGGAACACTTACAAAAGAAATTGAAGAGGGCACAAAGAAATGGAAAAACATTCCATGCTCATGGATTAGAAGAACAAATGTTGTTAGAATGTCTATACTACCCAAAGAAATTTACACATTTAATGCAATTCCTACCAAATACCCACCAGCATTTTTCACAGAGGTAGAACAAGCAATCCTAAAATTTTTACAGAACCCCAAAAGATCCAGAATACCCTGGATCCTGAGACTCATGTAGACATGTGCTACATTCTAAAAGAACTACTTTAGATTTCTACTTTATACAGACAGAAATCTGAGGAATATGTATGGGACCAGAATCTAAGTGTGTGGGATAATGGTGGCAGGAATGTAAAATTGGATCAGGCCAAATTTATTGATATGGGCTCAATAAGCAAAGATTCTGTGTTTTTTTTTTCCCCAAATTTATTTTAATTTTTCAGTGTTACAAGATTGATTGTTCATGCACCACACCCAGTGCTCCATGCAGTACTGCAAAGATTCTGTGTTTAATGTTGCAGCTTTGGGAATTAGAGAGGGCCCTGCTTGGCTACTTGTTGAAAACATGAACCAAAAGTGACCTATAGTACAAGTTAGAAATGCAAGACCTGCTTTGGTTTAATGTAGAGAAAGGGATTTGAGGGTTTATAGAGATTGGGATGTTGGAGTGTATTTGTTATTTAAAACCAGCTTATCCAACCTAGACGTGTCCAGAAGATACGCATTTCACCATGATTGTGAGAAATAAATTTTTGAGGGAACCCCAGCCTCCTTGAAAAGGTCTGTGATTCCTTTTCTTTGTAGGCCAGAACTTATAGGAGGAAATATGATCACTGAATTGGGAAACCCAAATGCAATGGGAGTAATTGGATCCCAGGGGCCAAGTAGCAGCACTTAACCATCAGAGGCAAGGTGCACATGGTTACCATAATGAAGAGAAGAAACAAAGCAGCAGTGAGAATAGTCTGACTTGCACAGACTTATGATGTTGAATAGTTGATCATGGTTTTCCTAGAAATGAAGTAGATAGGAAGCCTATTAAATTGAAAATTTCTAGGTCAGGTGAATATAAGTCTAACTTCATAACAATCAGAGAGTGACAACCCCTCAATCAATTCCAAGACCTGAGCCACTTTATAGATTCATGACCCCTTGAATAAAGGGGAATCCAGTTCTCCTTGAGGAAGAAGCCTGGTAATTTATACTTTAATCTTTATCCCAGTTTTTCCCCAAAAGGAATTGTGGCATTTTACTAAGCTAACTGTACATTGGGGAAAAGGGAATAATCAGACCTTTCAAGGATTACTGGAACTCTGGCTCTGAACTGACATTAATTCCAGGAGACCCAACACATCACTGTGGTATGTAGGTTAGGTGATCAATGTGGTGTTATCTCAGGTCTATCTCATAGTGGGTCCAGTCGGTCCCCAAGCCCATCCTGTTTTACCCAGTTCTGAAATTCACGGTTACAATAGACATAAACAGCAGTTATCAGAATTCTTACATTGGTTCTCTGATCTACGAAGTAAGGGCTATTAAGTGGAAGCACTAGAACTATCTTTATGCAGACAAATAGTAAAGCAAAAGCAATATTGCATTCCTGGAGGGATTGCAGATTAGAGCTATCATCAGGGACTCAAAAGATGCAAGAGTGGTGATTCCCACCACTCCCGCATTTAACTCGCCTATTTGGCTTCTGCCAAAGACAGATGGATCTTGGAGATTGACAGTGGATTATCAGAAGTTTTACCAGGTGGTGATTCTAAGTGCAGCTGTTGTACCAGATGTGGTTTCCTTGCTTGAACAACTTAACACATCTCCTGGTACCTGGTATGTTGCTATTGATCTGGCAAATACTTTTAAAAAAAATCTATAAACCAAGACCATCAGAAGCAGTTTTCTTTTAACAGACAAGGCCAGCAATATGCCTTCACTGTCTTACCTCAGAAGTATATCAACTATCTAGCACTGTGTCACAATGTAGTTTGCAAGGATCTTGATTGCCTCTGCCTTCTACGAAATACCCTGGTCCATTACATTGATGGCATTATGCAGATTGGACTTAATGAACAGGAAGAAACCACTCTAGACTTATTGGCAAGACATTTGTCAGAAATCAGGAAATAAATTTAACAGAAATTCAGAAACCTTCCACCTCAGTGAAATTTCTAGGTGTCCAGTGATGTGAGACATCTCATAAGATGAAGGATAAATTATTGTATCTTGCCCCTCCTCTAACCAAAAAAAAAAAAAGGCACAAAGTCCGGTAGACCTTTTTGGATTTCAGAGGCAACATATTTCTCACTTGGATGTGTTGGTCTGGCCCATTTACCAATTGTTCTGAAAAGCTACTATTGAGAGGAACCCAAAACAAAAGAAGGCTCTGCAACATGTCTAGGCGGTCGTTGCAAGCGGCTCCGCCACTTGAGCTATGTGACCCAGCAGATCCAATGGTGCTTTAAGTGGCGGTGGCAGATAGGGATGCTCTATGAAGCCTTAGACGGAACATAACGTATATAAGAACCACAGCAGCCAAGCTTAATTCCTTTCTTTTTTTGCTCCCTATACAGGCATATATAAATACATATTTTCTCCCTTCTTTTTCTTGCTATTTTTTGTAAAGAGTGTTGGTGGGCAGTTAATTATTTAGCCTTTAGTTATAGGATATCTAGAATGAGCTGGGACTAAACTAGAAACAAAACTCACCGAGAGAAGTCTATGACTGGTGAGGCATTGGGACACCGCAATCTGAAAGGAGGGTGAGAGTCTTCATGTGTGAGGGACAATTGCTTCATGTTAGGGAGAGTCATTATATTTTTGCTTAGAAGTTTAAGTTGGAATTTAAAGGTGTATGTGGGTTACTCACCAACAGGGTAAACACGCCAGATATTTGTCTGGACTCTCAGTACCATCCTCATCACTCTATCCTCTCTTCTGAATCACAGGGGCTAAAAATCTGGAGACTGAATTTCTAAGACTCCCTCACTGCTGGAGTTCTGTGTTAGGGTCAGCCAGTGAAAACAGATGACAAGCTATGAAGCAGAGGGACGGTAAAAAACCTTTCTTTCTGATTCTGGCAGTTCTAGTGATTACAGACTAGCACAGGATCTTGCAGTAGTGATATTAACTACAGACAAACATGGGATCAAATGAGCTCCAGCATGGATGGTAGCAGCTTATTACATTTCCTGATCTTTGGGAGATATCATCTTCCTTCCACACGTGTTCTTTCAATGTTTCCAAAATTCATAGAAACGAAGTCTCCATAATAAATGTCTTTCTTTTTTTTTTAAAGATTTTATTTATTTATTTGACAGAGAGAGAGAGAAATCACAAGTAGGCAGAGAGGCAGGCAGAGAGAGAGGGGGAAGCAGGCTCTCCACTGAGCAGAGAGCCCAATGTGGGGCTCGATCCCAGGACCCCGAGATCATGACCCGAGCCGAAGGCACAGGCTTTAAGCACTGAGCCACCCAGGCGCCCCAAATGTCTTTCTAATTGAAATCTCTAGAGTGCCTTCTGTTTTCCTGACTGAATCCTGGGTGATATAAAGAACTACTCTCACTCTTTCTCAGTTCTATTATGGTGCATCAATCCCAAGGTAGGGTAACCTTGTTTGGTTTTTTTTAAGATTTTCTTTTTCAGGGGCACATGGGTGGCTCAGTGGGCTAAAGCCTCTGCCTTCGGCTCCAGTCATGATCCCAGGGTCCCAGGATGAGCCCCGAATCAGGCTCTCTGCTCAGCGGGGAGCCTGTTTCCCCCTCTCTGCCTCTCTGCCTACTTGTGATCTCTCTCTCTCTCTCTCTCTTTGTCAAGTAAATAAATAAAATCTTAAAAAAAAAAAAAGATTATTTTTCAGTAATTTCTACACCCAACATGGGTTTCAAACATACAACCCTGAGGTCAAGAGTCGTGTGCTCTACCGATTGAGTCAGCCGGGTGCTCCTGTGATAATCTCTTTGAATTCTAATAAATGTAATAATTAGAAGGAAAGTGAAGGAAATCCATTTACCAACCTCAGAGCATTCACCAAAATGTGGGGGGAACTGCTGGAACTCTCAGATTGGAGGTGCTGGCAAATGTCATTCTTTACATTCTTTCTCCCCCATGATAGCATAAATGGGAGCAGGGTCCAGGCACTGTAGCTAGCATGCTAGGACTGCCCAGCAAGATCCATGTTCCTAACCTATACCAGCTGCAACCATTGAACCAAGGTGGCTCCCTACCCGTGCTCACCCCAGTTCCAACCATCACACCTGGGTGGCCCTGGTGCAGTGCTCTCTAGCATCCCCGGCCCGTGACCACTTCCAGTTCCAGTGATCTCGCCAAGGCAGCCCCAGTACAGAGTGCCTGAGGATCCCTTGGCTCATGGCCATCCCTCTAGGGTGTCCCTAGTATAGAATGCCCCAGTACCACACAGCTGACCCCACTCCAGCTCCAGCCATTCTGCCAGCTAAACAAACCTACAGCTAACATCATACCCTGTGATTAAAAAGCTGAATACAATGGAATATTACGCCTCCATCAGAAAGGATGAATACCCAACTTTGGTATCAACATGGATGGAACTGGAGGAGATTATGCTGAGTGAAATAAGTCAAGCAGAGAGAGTCAATTATCATATGGTTACACTTGTGGAGCATAAGGAATAACATGGAGGACATTAGGAGAAGGAAAGGAAAAGTGAATTGGGGGAATTGGAGGGGGAGACAAATCATGAGAAACTGTGGACTCTGAGAAACAAACTAAGGGTTTTGGGTGGGGGGTGGGAAGTTGGGCGAGCCTGGTGGTGGGTATTAAGGAGGGCACTTATGGCATGGAGCATTGAGTGTGGTGCATAAACAATGAATCTTGTAACACTGAAAAAATAAAATAGAAGTATTTGGCGGGGAAGAAAAGCTGAAAACATTTTCTCAAGATCAGGAATAGGACAAGTATGTCCACTCTCACCACTTTTATTCAACACAGTATTGGATGTTCTAGCCAGAGCAATTAGGCAAGAAAGCTAAATAAACACTCAAATTGAAAGAAGGAGGTAAAACTGTCACTATTGGCAAATGACATGATGCTATGTATAGAAAACCCTAAGATTCTACCAAAAAACTGTTAGGACTAATAAATGAATTCAGTTAAGTTGCGGCATACAAAATTAAAATACAGAAATTATTTGCATTTCTATACAGAGTAATAAGCTATCAGAAAGAGAATTAAGAAAACAGTCCCATTTACAAATTCATCAAAGAAAAAAATATCTAGGAGTAAATTTAACCAAGGCAGTTAAAGATCCCTACCTTGAAAACTATAAGGCACTGATGAAATAAACTGAAGATACAAATAAACTGAAAGGTATTTCATGATTGTGGATTAGAAGAATGAATATTGTTAAGATGTCCATATGACCCAAAGCATTCTACAGATTCAATGCAATCCTTATCAAAATACCAATGACACTTTTTGTAGAACTAGAACAAAGAATTCTAAAATTTGTATAGATCCACAAAAGACCCCAAATAGTCAAAGCAATCTTGATAAAGAAGAACAATGCTGGAGGTATCACAATCCCCAATTCCAAACTACACTACAAAGCTATAGTAATCAAAATAGTATGGTATTGGCACAAAAATAAACACATAGATCAATGAAATAGATGAGAACCCAGGAAAAGCCCACTCATGGATGGCCAATTAATCTATGACAAAGAAAGCTAGAATACACAATGAGGAAAAACTGTCTCTTCAATAAATGGTGTTGAGAAAACTGGACAGTTACATGCAGAAGAATGAACCTGGACCACTATCTTACACCAGATCCAAAAATAAATTCAAAACAGATTAAAGGCTTGAATGTTAGACCTGTTACTATCAAACTCCTAGGAGAAAATATAGGCAATAAGCTTTTTGACATTGGTCTTAGCAAGAGTTTTTTGGACCAGTCTAGTCAGGAAACAGTAAGAAAAGCTAAAACAAACAAATGGGATTGTGTAAAACTAAACAACTTTTGCACAGTGAAGGAAACTATCAATAAAACAATTAGGAAACCTACCAAAAGGGAGAAGATATCTGCAAATAATACAGTCAATAAAGAGTTAATATCCAAAATATATGAAGAACTTACATAACTTAATATAAAAAAACAACCTGATTTAAAAATGGGCAGGGGTATCTGGGTGGCTCAGTCAGTTAAATATCTGACTCTTGATCTCAGGTCAGGTCTTGATGTCAGGGTCATGAGTGCAAGCCCATGTTGGGCTCCACGCTGCACATGGAGCGTGCTTTACAAAATGGGCAGAGAACTTAAATAGATATTTTTCCAAAAAAACCTCATACGGGTAACTAATAAGTGCATGAAAATATGCTCAACATCACTAATCATCAGGGAGCTCCAGATCAAAACCACAATGAGATATCATCTCACAACTGTTAGATTGACTATCACCTAAAAGACAAAAATAACAAGTGTTGGTAAGGATGTGGAGAAAAAGGCACCCTTGTGCACTGCTGGTGGGAATGTAAATTGGTGCAGCCACTATAGAAAACAGTATGGAAGTTCCTAAAAAAAAAAATTAGAGCTACTATACAATATAGCAATTTCACTTCTGAGTATTTATCCAAAGAAAACAAAACACCAATCTGAAGAGAGATACATATGTCCCTATGTTCACTGCAGCATTATTTACAATAGCCAGTGATATGGAAGCAATCCAAGTGTCCATCAATAGATAAATGGAAAAAGAAGATGTGAGATACACACACACACACACACACACACACACAGACTGGAATATTACCTAAACATAAAAAGAATGAGATCTTACCATTATAACAAAATGAATAGAACTAGAGGGTGTATGTCAAGTGAAATAAGTCATACAGAGAAGACAAATACCTCGTGATTTCATTTACATGTGGGATATAAAGAACAAAACAAATGAAGAAGCAAAATACAACAGAAACAAACATAGATAGAGCAAACAAACTGTGGTTTACCAAATGGGGGAGAAAATGGGGATAGGCAAAATAGGTGAAGGGAATTAAGAGATACAAACCTCTAGTTATAAAATAAGTAAGTCACAAGGATAAAACAGCATAGGGGACATAGTTATTAATATTCTAATAATTTCATATGGTGACAGATGGTAGCTAGACTTATTGTGGAAATCATTTTGTAATGTTTAAAAATATTGAATCACTATGATAGACACGTGAAAATAGGATATTGTATGTCAATTATAATTCAATAATAAATAAATGCAGGAGAAAGAGGAAAAAATAAAATAAAAATGCAGTTTTACTGTCTTCTGGCCTCCATTGTTTATGAGAAGTCATGAAAATTCTGTATATAGTATCACAAATTTCTATTGTGATTTCTTATTGATCCTTGGGTTTTTAGAAATATGTTGTTACACGAACAATTAATATTGTAGTACTGAAAAAATGAAATAAAAGTATTTGGGGGAAAAAAAGAAATATGTTGTTTAATTTCCTAATGTTTTGTGATTTTTCATTTACCTTTTTTGTTATTAATTTCTAGTTTACTTTCATCTTGATCATATATATTTTATATAATTCCAATAACTTCAAAAAAGAGAGAGAGAAGGAAGCAAACCATAAGAAACTCTTAATGATAGGGAACATACTGAGGGAATGATAAGGAACATACTGGAAGGAGGTGGGTGGGGGGTGGGCTAAATGAATGATGGGTATTAAGGAGGGCTTGTGATACATCAGCTTATGATGAATCATCTGTGATGAATCAGCAAATTCTACTCCTGAAACCAATATTACACTATATGTTAGCTAACTAGAAATTAAACAAAAATTTGAAAAAAATTATTAAGACTTATTTTAAATCCCAGTTATATGGATTATTCTGGCAGAAATCAATTAAATACAAACCAGACCAAAGAAGCCAGAAGTTTGTTCTCTGAAAATATTTTTTTATTCAATGTTTTTTGTGATTTTCTTAGAATTTTTTAGATCCAATGGAAGTATCCTAGGATTTTTATGTGCACTCAAAAAGAAAGTTCTTTCTGAAATTGTTGGGAATAGCATTCCATAAATGTCAATGAGATGAAGTTGATTAGTTGCATTGTTCAAATCTTTAAATTATTAACTCGTCTATTCTCCTTTTCATTCTGTTAATTTTGTTTCCAAAGTAGACATTTTTAAATAAGATATGTCTTAATTGAAGTAAAATTGGTATAACATATGGTATATTGTATTAGTTTCGGGTATACAATAATAATTTGATATTTGAGGTGCCTGGGTGGCTCAGTCAGTCGAGAATCTGGCTCTTGATTTGGCTCAGGTCATGATCTTGGGGTCATGAGATTGAGCCCTGTGTGGGGGTCCATGCTGGGCATGGAAACTGCTTAAGATTCTCTCTCCCGCATAAGGAAATACATGGAGGGCATTGTGAGAAGGAAAGGAAGGGCAAATGGGGGGAAGTCAGAGGGGGAGATAAACCATGAGAGACTGTGGACTCTGAGCAACAAACTGAGGGTTTTGGAGGGGCTGGGGTGGTGTGTTGGGCAAGCCTGGTGTTGGGTATTGAGGAGGGCACGTATTGCATAGAGCACTGGGTGTGGTGCATGAACTACGAATCTTGTAACACTGAAAAAATTAAATAAATAAATAAATAAATAAATAAATAAATAAATAAATAAAATAAAAGTATTTGGGGGAAAAAAAAGATTCTCTCTCCCTCTCTCTCTGCCCCTCCCCCAACCTCCCCCCTCACATGCATTCCTTCTCTAAAAATAATAATAATAGGGAGGGGGGCAAGATGGTGGAGAAGTAAGAGATCCTGCAGCAACCAGTCCCCAAAAGTGAGCTGGAAATATACCAGAACATGCTGAACACCCATGAAATCACCCTGAGGAGAAAGATTTCTAACCCCGGGATCTCTCCGAGAGCAGAAGACAGCAGTGGAGAGGTAAAAGCAAAGTGGGAACACTCGAGCTGAGATCGGAGGATAAACAAAAGGGGGAGGGAGCCACCAGAAGCTAACCAAGGACAGTAATACCCCAAAAGAAAGTGCCCGGTGGCGGGGGACCAGCATTAACGTAGAGCCTGTTAAAAACACTTAAAAAGGACAAAAAGTTCGGACGAGTAACTAGTGGAAGGGGGTGGTCGCAGGCACCGGCGCTTGGACCCACTCTCCCAGGAAGGAGCACCCCAAAGTGGAACTGGTGGGGGATCCAGTCCACGATTCCTGAACCTGCAGCTTTCCCCTCTCTGCAACAACCTGTGGGCCGGGCGCGCACCTGCAAGCGCCTTTAGAGAGTCTGCGGTGGTCACGAGCTGCAGCTTTTCCCGGTGTGCACCCGCCACCGCAACATTCGCGGCGCACTGCAGAGCCTGAGCGATCCCCGCCTGCCACAGAGAGAACGCGGGCAAGCAGCCTAACCTCCTGGGCACCCCTCGCAGAGCCGCAGAAAGGCGGCTGGGGTTGCGACTTTCCCGGCCGGCCGCAGGCCTACCAGGCCACGCTTGAGAGCTGCAGAAAGGCAGCTGGGGTCGCTCGCCACCTCAGACAGGCTGCGCTGTGAGCTGAAATTTCGCGGAGGGGAGTGTGTGTTCTGAACCACACAGAGGGGAGCAGAGACTCCGGCTTCCTGCAACTCAGAGGTCTGAGTGCTTCTGGGCAGATTCATTGCTTGGACTCCCTGAAAAGGTGAAAAGGCTACAAAAGGCCAAAAACCTTCAGAGAGCGAGAGACTGAGAAACCGGTTTCCACAGAGCTCAGCCCCTTGACTGGGGGGCAGGGTGACTCAACACAAGCAAGACTGACTGGAAAACAACACGGCAGGCCCCTCCCCCAGAAGACCAGCCAAAGAACAAAAGGACTATAACCACAGGGTCCCCATAAAATTTTAAACCCCCAACGCCAGGGGAAATCAATATATTAAGCTCCTGGTAATACCCTCAAACCTGTATATTTCATAGATACAAGTTTGTTTTTGTTTTTGTTTTCTCTTTCTTATTCTCTCATTTTTTTAAATTTTATTTTAGTATTCACTTGCTTTCACATTTCGTTTTTCTTTTATCTTTTTTTAACTACGTAACATTACAACGAGAGGTTTAATACAACTATAAACCTAGGAGGACCTGAAATAACCTTCCTCGCCTGCGAGGAGTTATAACCACCCTCCCATCTTATCCCTCTGTCAGTGTTTCTACGTATCTGCTTTTGTTCTGGTATTACATAAATCTTATTCTTGGGGTTCATTCTGCTAGGTTCTTTTACTTCTTGTCATTTATTCGTGTTGTTCTATATGTTTGTTCGTGCTTGTTTGCACACCTTATAAACCTTAGTTTTGGGGCCCATTCTGGCTGGGATTTCCTCTTTTTCTCCTCCTCTATATCTTTTTTTTATCCTTATTCTTTCTTTTTGGTGGTAAAGCCCAATTGCTCCAAAACCCTCCGGAGTACACCCTGCCTGGATCGGGGGCGGTATATCCAGCTACACACCCTCTCATCCATTTCTCATCAAAATGACTAGGAGGAGGAACACCCAACAGAAGAAAAACCTGGAGACTACACCCGCTCCTTCAGAACTATTGGACATGGACATCAATAGTATGTCAGAAAGGGAATTCAGGGTGACAATTATCCAGGCAATGGGTGGGGTGGAGGAAAACATTATAGAAGCACTAAGGGCAGAAATGAGGTCCAGTATAGGAGAGATAAGAAGCGCTATTAATGAGATCCAATCCAATCTAAATAGTCTAACAGCTAGAGTTGTGGAGACAGAGGATAGAATTAGTGATCTAGAGGATCAAATGGTTAAGATGAAAGGGCAAGAGGAGAGCTGGAACAAACTGCTCAAGAATCATGAGAACAGACTTAGGGAAATAAATGACAACATGAAACGTTGCAACGTCAGAATCATTGGCATCCCAGAGGGGGTA
>JAPYYJ010002296.1:0-13031 GCA_028533885.1 Nasua narica | reverse complement strand
CCCCCCCCCCCACGGCCCCCGGCAGTGTCTGGTGCTATGATGTGGGCTTAGTGGTGAATCCCCTCAGACCCTGATGTTTTCACCCAAGTATTCAGGCCAACTTCGGCCCTTTTGGTCCTTCTGGCCTGGCTGCAGAAATTGAGATCTGTGGTGGTGAGTAACAATCCAGTGCTCTGGACATTTGTCTGTACTTGAATAACAGTGAGTTACTTCCATTCTACTAAATGGTGCTCTTGCTGGTACTTTTCTGACTGATTAGGACTCTCTGGTTTTTTCCTATTTGTGCAGGACTTTTTCTGGCTCTTTTACATTGACCAAGACTCTTACTGAATGGAATTATTGTTGGTTCTTTTGAGGGAAGATTTAATCCCTGGCCCTTTCTATTGAGCAGGACTCTTGGGCTCTTTTCTGGTCAAGAAACAACTTCCTAGATGAAAGTGTTCTTGGTTCTTCCAAGTGAAGGTTTGCTCCCTGACTCTGAAGCAGGAATACTCAGTTCTTTTGTGAGGCCTTTCTTTTTTTCCTTTCTCATCCAAGGATTGCTCAGAGCAAGTCTTTCAGCTTCTCAACGAGGACTGCCCTAGAGACTCTGATGGAAATTGTTCATGGCACTGCTTTTTCCTATTTGATCCTACTCTATCCTAGGTCACCACAATTACTGGGCACCCACTTTCCACCCTCCAGCACTCTATATGCTTCACCACTGTAGCACTAATTATTTTCTATACCTTCAAAATGGCAAAAATTTTACTAAGGATAATTGAGAATTGCAATGACAACTTTTGGGCTCTTACTACCTCTGCAAGTTTTCCACCTTTGAAGAGCTCTTGAATTTAAGGGCCAGAGTCCCCCCTAGATAATGGTCTGCTTTCTTTACTTGATATGAAGAAGACAGAAAATGGTTCTCCCAATTAAATTTCAAGCAGATCCTTCAGCAACCTCAGCATACCTTATCTTATTCAGTCACTTAAAGGCCACCTGTCTTCTTCTGATGTTAGAATCTCCTGACCTCCACTGTTCCATCCCAGACCCCCTGAAGAAGGGGAGGGGCTTGGGGAGCCCTACCTTGTCATGTACCATCAATAAAGTATACTGTACCTAACCTGAAAAAAAAAATTTTTTTTCTCAAATCTAAGACATTTGAGATTTCTCTCTGAGACATTGAGATTTTTCTCTCAAATCTAAGACATTATTACCCTCCATACTTTTCTTTCTCTTTTGTTCCTCCAAATGCGTTTCTGTCTTCTCCACCATAATGAACTTTACATAATGTACTTTACATTATACTACTTCTTCCTCTAGACACTATGGTTTTCCTTTACTCAACTCATAGCACAACCTCACAATGCTAATTTGATTGCTGGTTATGTGCTCACTTTCCCTTGGAATCTTCAGGTTTCCTCCAAATTCCTGTGTCTGTTTCATATTTAAGGGAATTCTTTGTGTTATCACTTGAGGACCTTTTTGTTTTTTACTCTACACTTCAAAAGAAACCTCCTTCAAATTTAATACTTTTCAAAAAAGTCAATCTGTGTTTCCATTGGAACGTAACTGGGGCACACTTTCACAGGCTTAAGGATTTGCATTCATACCTACTTTTAGACTAGTACAAATACCTACACTATTATCATGAGAGGCAAGAGTACATATTCACTACCTTATTATATGAATCTAATTGACTAGATGATGCTAAACATAACTAAGCATAACTTTGCCTAATATAGTTAGGACTGACATCCCATAAATAATAATTGATCATTTTCCTCTTCTCAGTTGAATGGGACAGCATCTCTATCAAAGCAGACCACATGAATTCCAAAGTGCAAATCCAGAAGATGTTTATTTATGTGAATTTAGATAACCCTCAGTGTGTAACAGTGATGTACCAGTTGGTATCTGTCAACTCATTTGAGGAGATTTTGTTATCTAGCTAATCTAATTATCTTATCAAACTTTTAGTCAGACTGCCTTTCTTTTTTCTACTTTAACCATTTCCTCACCGCTGATTTAGGTTTTTCAGCACTAGTTGAGCCAATGTCAAGAAAAACATGTTAAAACTATAAGCTTAGGAACAGAATCTTAGCTCCAGGAGTGGGTGGTGAACTTTTGTTATCAGGTTCTCAAAAAGAGGATAGAAATGGGATGCCCAGCTAAATCAGTTGGTAGAGCCATGTAACTTTTGATCTCAGGGTTATAAGTTTGAGGCCCATGTTGGGTGTATTACTTAAAAATAAAATCTAAAAAAAAAAAAAGAACCTAGAGATAAGGAACAAGAAGGTTACATGGACAAAGACCGGAAAAAGAATGAAAGAAATAATTTTAAGATAATTAGATATACTAAATTTAATAAAATATTTCTCATATCTATTTAATAAAATATAATTAATAAAATTATTTTAGAAGGGGCATAACATAACATTATATGCAAAAAATAATTTCCTTTAATAAAATAGTCATAAATACTGATAGTTTAAAGAATGCAAAAATTTTAGTTAAAATTAAGAAAATATTGTGCCTTGATCTTTCCATATTTAGGTGTTAATACCTTATGGTAGAATTTTTAAATTTCTTAGATTTTTTTAGATTTAATGTTTTGTTTTTCTAACTTATGTATATGATTGCATTTTTTTGAATATTTTATTATTGGTTACTTCAATTATGATCAGGTGACTTTTATTTAAATAATACATTTCTAGTTTTAGAGTGAAACTTTATAAACCTAAGAGATTCCAGAAAAAATATTTGGGTTTCCAGCAAATAATTAGTATAGAACATTCAGTGCTTTATGAGAAGCTGCACTACTTCAACCTATTGATATTCTGCCATGTTTTCATATAGGAAATGCCCCCCACCATCTCTCTTTAGTAAGTGCTGCAGACAGCACAAAGAGAGAATAGCTTCTCTGGAGAGTAACTAAGCTAAGGACATTACTTTCTTAACTTTATGATGAACCGCAGATTTCACATTAAGAGGCAAATCCTTCATTTCAAAACATTAGCCCATGTAGTACTTAATAATTGAAGCCTGTGTGATTTAGAGTTCAGAAATGAATTAAGCATAAAAATAGATTCTTTTCCTACTTTCCTTTGATTGTGCCCTGGATTTATTTTTATTCATTTTAGAATCTTGCCTTTTAGAACTTTGTTTCAGAAGAGTCCAAGAGTTATTTATCAATTATTACCGAATTCAGTATCATTTCCTTCTTACTTAAATTATTTGTCAATTAAATTGTTATTATTGAAATAGAAATTTATATTTATTAGAAGAGTTGAGGAACTATATTTATTCCTATTTTGTATCGAAGCCTGGATTTGAACCCAGGGAGTCAGGCTCTACAATTCATGCTCTGAGTTGGCAAACTAGAAACTCTGCTGTTAGACCAAGGCGGAAGAGACTTGAAATATGCTAGAATTGTCAATATACACTCATGACTTTTATTTTTAGGAAATAATAATTTCTCTGCTCTGTACCTACAATAATTAAAAACTCTTCATCTCTCTCATCATCCTATTAGTCTCTAGTCATGATATAGGACAAAGAATTGTGTTGTTTTTACTACTAATTTTGTTCTCTTATACTCCTATAACCTAAAAAAGGATCCTTGGTAGGGTGTCTAATTTCATTCCTTGTTTCAGGTAAAAATCAGGATGAGTCTGAGATACCTTGTTAAAGAAAGCAAGGGTGTTTCCAGTGTTTCTAGGTGTAGAGACAGGAAATAATACTATATGACCCAGAAATTCCATTCATAGGTGTATTCCCTGGAAAATCTTATGTACATGTGCACCAGGAAATAGATAAAGGATAATTATGGCATCAATACTTTTAATAGCCCAAATCTGGTAACACCAAAGAGCAATCAAATGTAAAATGAATAAATAATTATTAGTATACAATAATTAGAATTAATGAACAATAGCTATAAAGAAAAACCAAGAGTTGAAGTGAGACATGAAGTATTAGATATATATATATATATATTTACCTCAAAAGCAAACAATACTTAATGATATTGCTTAGGAATACATACATGAAGTACACTAATAAGGGAAAGTCAAGAAGTTATTGCCATAAAATGAGATAATAGCCAGTTCTAGGGATGAGTGGAAGCTGTGACCAGTTAGGACACAGCAGGGGATTCTACGACTTGGCAATTTTCTGTCATAGATGGGTTGTTATATAACTGTTTGCCTTGTAACTAATTATTAAGCAGCACTTTCACTTTTTTTGCATTTTTTCTGCATGTGTGTTCTCTGACACAATAAAGAATTTAGCAACTTTTTTTTTTACTCTAAAATCTCTTTTTTCATTTATTGCTAGAAAGAGACTGGAAATTATTAAGAGTTTTATTAAATTTCCAGAAGATCTCTGGTAGAAGAAAACTTCCACATAAGAACTCTGCAGCTAATTAACATCTCAAGCTGATTCCCTTGTTCTTTGCTATGATCTTATTCTCACTATACTCTTGTCTACTCTTTTTAGTGATTGTAAGTATGCTCACTAACTTAAATATATTTTATCATCTCAATTTCTTAGTGCTAATGAATTTAGCTATTTATTACATATTTTTGTTACTTATTTTTGCTAATAGTTATAAAAAGGCAGACACCTATTTCCTCCTTTATTGTCTGCATCATGATTTCTTTAAAGGAATATGTTTATTAAGAGAGAAGATTTATTTTTAGATCTCTTTATCTAGTGCACATTTATGAAAAAGTAGGGAACTATTTTGTTATTGTTTTGTTGTTATTGTATGGAAGAATGGTCATAGGACACAGAGATTTAACTTGAAAACCAACTAGTAAAAAGGTAGGTTTAGTTACAAAGATCAATGTATTGTTATCAGAAACTGTTCTTGACAAACTCTTCTTGACGAGTCTTTATATTCTTGCTAACTGACAATAATAGGCTTCTACCTTCCCATGCAATACTTTAATGCACTGCCAAGTCTATTTAGGATTTCTTCTATAACCTTCACACAAAAATAAAGAAATTGATTTTAATCACACATGTTTAAAGTTGATCAGTATGTTCACCATATCTGCATAATAAACACTATTATTTCTTTAGTCTCAATGTGGCTGGTTTCCATTTTGACCTGTTAGATAAAGCTAACTATACTTTTTTTTTAAGTTTTTATTTTAATTCCAGTTAGTTAACATACAGTGTAGTATTATTAGTTTCAGGTGTACAATATAGTGATTCAACAATTCCATACAACATCCAGTGTTCATCACAAGTGCTTCCTTATCACCATCACTTATTTAACCCATCCCTGTACCAACCTCCCTTCTGGTAACCATCAGTTTGTTCTTCATAGCCTTGAGAGTCTGTTTCTTGGTTTGTGTCTCTTTTTTGCAAATGACAGTATCCAAAATATATAAAGAACTTATAAAGCTCAACACCCAAAAAACATATAATCCAATTAAAAAATAGGCAGAAGACACGAATAGGCATTTTTCCAAAGAAGATCCAAATGGCCAACAGGAATATGAAAAGGCGTTCAACATAACTCATCATCAGGGAAATGCAAATCAAAACTACAATGAGGTATCACCTCACACTTGTCAGAATGGCTAAAATCAACAATACAGGAAACAACAGGTGTTGGCTAGGGTATAAAAAAAGGAACTCTCTTGAACTGTTGGTGGGAATAAAAGCTGGTACATATACTCTGGAAAACAATATGGAGGCTCCTCAAAAAATTAAAAATAGAACTACTCTATAACCCACTGATTGCACTACTAGGTATTTATGCAAAGAATACAAAAATACTAATTCAAAGCAATAAATACACCCTGTTGTTCATAGCAATGTTATCTACAATAGCCAAATTAAGGAAAGAGTCCAAATGTCCACTGACAGAGGAATGGATAAGGAAGATGTGATATATTTATGTAATGGAATATTACTCAGCCACAAAAAAGAATGAAATCTTGCCATTTGCAATAATGTGGATGGAGCTAGAGAGGATTATGCTAAGTGAAATAAGTCAGAGAAAGAAAAATACCATATGATTTCACTTATATGTGGCATTTAAGAAACAAATGAGCCAAGGGGAAAAAAATAATTATACTTTTTGATACTGAAAATTCCACCAAGAGTAAAGTCCTTATCAAAGACATAAGCCTTATTTAAGATAAAGATTTAAAGATTTAAGATGTACTTAAATGTGAAATATGTCAATAATTACTATATTTTAAATTTTATACAATGCTCCATTTCTTCACAGTGTATCGATGTGATATTTTCAAACTTATCTTGTGATTCAGAATCCTATTAAAATGGCTGAAACTATATTGTCTCTGGTTGAAGATGTCATGGAAAATAAATATGTGTTGCTATGGGGTACCTTATTGCTTAGAAAACTTTTCAGCAGATTATATGAAAGTAAAAATCTATACTGTAATGTGAATTCTGTAGAAATAAGCTCAGGGTCAATACCAGAAATATAAGTGTAAATTTCTTTCCAGTATCTCAAAATATTTCTTGGGCTAGTTAGTTGTTCAAAGATTTGGAGTAGAGTGGTCAATTTTAAAAAATTGGATTACTTAACTAAATTCTGTGGCCTCTGGTTGACATTTATTACCTGACAGGGTATATTTCTTTCTTTATTTATATTCTCAAATAAAAATGCGGTAGAGTTTTGTTCAGTTCATGCATTCTATTACTGTATCCCCTTAGGACATGATGATACTCTTAATGTTGCTGCCTTTTTAATACTAAATTGGAAGTCATTTTTATATCTTAGGTAGAGAGTACTTAGTACTTAGTACTTACACCCCCTCCCCCAGTTTCCCCTTGTATTCATTATGCTTTAGAATGATTGGCAAATGATGTAGGTACACCTTTATTAACTGTAATTTTCTTAGAATGCCCATTAAAGTAAAAGCTTCTCTCAACATGAGCAGCAATATATAAAATTTATTCTACTGAAACCTTGGTCTAGTTAAAGGTGAGCCTGGTAGTGGGTATTAAGGAGGGCATGTATTGCAGGGAGCATTGAGTGTGGAACACTGAAAAAATAAAATTTAAAAAAGCATTAAAAGAATAAATTTCTTTACTGTCTTTTCTTGAAGTATTCCTATTAACCTATTTTTATTAATCAGTAATATTCTGTAATGTGATTCATTAGCTCTAAAATATTTTTAATCTTATTTAAATAGAAAACTTGTGTTAAAATTATGCTTGTGAAATCTTTTGAATTTTTATTCAATGATTATTTGTTTATGAGTCTATATTTTTCATAATACAAGACAGAATCTAAATAGATATGAAAATAATAGTGAGGCCTACTTAACTTCACTGAAGATTCTGTTAACCCAGTATATGATATGTTAATTATAATAAAAAAAGCAGCATAGCATTATTCACTAATCTTATGATACCATATCTTGACATTTTAATCTGCAAATATGAACATTAGAGGACATATTGTCTATTCCCAACTTTGCTATTAATTGGTTGTATGACACTGAGCAACCCCTCTATTTCCTCTCAGCATCAATATTCTCTGAAAGAGTTGGAATGATAATATCTAAATTTCAATGTTAGTATATTAAGTAATATTCTATGTGTCTGTGTAGAAGTTTTCATATGTTATATATAAATGTATTTGACGAAGACTGGTTGGTATGTGAAAATAAAACAGGATGGTTCATTTCTTGAATCTGTCAGTTGGTTACTCATTCCTTTATGTAACACATATTTGTTGAGTAATTGCTATTTATAAGGTTGTGGTAGGTACCGGGGGTTCAATAATTCACAAGTCATGCATGGCCTCAGCCAGTTGGAAAAGGTAAAGATGATGATATCAGAGATGGAATAAATAATAGTAGAGGACTGAGTTGATTTAGTGGTTTAAAATGTTGAACGAATTCATATTCTGAAATAAAGAATCAAGTATATATAAGTATATCCTATCTGGGATTTCAAAGTAACACAAAGAAAATCTGCCAAAGAGATTAAGCAATAGGGATATAGCTCCTTGTTAAGATATAGGGATATAGAAAAATAGACATATAGCTCCCCCTCTTCTCCATCTTCCTTCCCCGTTGTTCCAAATTCTTTGCCTAATTAGGTACTGAAATTAGAAATGAGAGTCTTTATAAAATAAGTAGAAGGCAAATCTTTAAAGTTAATTGTTAGAATACATTGGTTTTAAAGCATGTTTAAGCAATTAAGTAGTAGTTACAGACATTAGATTTTAGTAGACAAAAAGGTATATTAACTATTTATGGCTTTGGGTGAATTAATTTAATTTACTATGATCCATATACATTAAGTGGACCTGAAAGAATTAGTGTCCTCCGAAAGTGTTGGTAATTACTCCCTGGACATAATACATTTCAGTTTAATATTTATTATTCAAACATGACCTTGGTTAAGTTATTTATCCTCTGATTATTTCACTTTCTTCAGCATTTCCTCATTGTTGGAACGGTCAAATATGATTTTTTTAAAATACTGTATAAATTCTAAGTGCTGGAGGTAAAATAGAGATTATAATTATCTGATAAAGTTAACAATTTCTATCAGATTAAAACTATAATATAACACATTATCATGATGTAGTGGAATTGACTTTAGAGCAAGATAAAGCAGGTATTCTCACCCTTTTCTAGTACATCCAGTCTAAGCTGTGGCATCCTAGGCAATTAAATTCATTAGCTTGTTTGTGATTATGATATCTATATCGAATGTTGTATAGGACAAATGAAAATCTAATATTATGGCTGAATGTAGGGAGAGTTTGATAAATATCCAGATTTCTTATCTTTTCCCCTGTGTTTTGTATTTATAATATTTGGACCAAAATGATCTATAACATATTTTTACGTGTTTTTTTTTAGTATATATATATAGCTTTGAATCATTCTGATGGCATCTCTTTCTTGTTTTTTTAAATACTTATCTAAATTAAATAATGTTATTTTTTGTGATGTGTGCTGATGCTTTTAGTTTCTTTCTAAAAGTATTTAAGTTCTAAATTTTCATCCCAGTTATACTTCTGAGCAGTATTGTCTCAGACCTGTTGCGTTCTTATTTATGATTTTGCTTCTTTTCAACAGAAGACTATCCCCGGCATTTCTTTGCTGTCTCAGTTATTATAAAATTAAAAAGCCTGCTGGAAAGTATCTACTATTGTATCCTTTGGTTATGCCAGACAGGAATTGTTTGGTTAGCTGTTGTGTTATTTTCACTTCTTTCATCATACCTTTCTTTGTAAAAGCTAGTCCAAAGACATTTTGTTGAAACAAGCTTTTAAAAAATTTTCTAGGGTCAATCAGGACATTTCAAGGAAATAAAGCAGGGAAGCAGGCTCCCTGCTGAGCAGAGAGCCTGATGCAGGGCTCCATCCCAGGACCCCAAGATCATGACCTGAGCTGAAGGCAGAGGCTTTAACCCACCTAGCCACCCAGGCGCCCCTCCTTCTGTGCACTTCTGAGTGTGGCAGTGAGAATGAACTCAGGTAAACAAGGAGTATGCACAGAAAACAGTCCAGGGTCTGTGAGCAAGGGAGAAATCACAGTCTTTAATTGTAGTGCTGTCTTAAGGAAAGCAAGAAAGAGAGTTCCAGCAGAAGGTCTGGCATGTTGTAAGATAGAAAGAAGACATACAAGTGTAAGAATTCTTCTACACGAGGGAGCAAGAATTGTGGGGCAGGTGGATCCATACAAGGTAAGAAAGTGTCAGAATATATATAGTAGGACAAATGAAAATACCTTTCATGTAAGGGGAGTTAATAAAGATTGAAGGAGTTGACTTCAACTTCAAATGCAAAAGCAGCAATGAAAAGCTTCAAAGAACATGAAGAATCAAGGAAACATAACATCACCAAAGATCTCAATAATCCTTCAGCAACCAAACTCAATGAGATGGAGACTGGTGATTTAAACAATAAAAAATTAAAAATAGAATAGAATAGAATCCTTAAAATATTTTGAGGAAATTCAATAAACTATAAGAAAATACAAAAAAAAAAAAAAAAAACCCAAAACAAAACAAAAACATTTCAATGAAATCAGGGAAAGAATATACAAAAACCATGTAACAAAGAGATAGAAATCATGTTCAAGTACCAAACAAAAATTCTACAGCTGAAATATCCAATGAATGAAATGAAGGATGCAGTAAACATCATCAACATTAGAGTAGCTGACCAGAAGAGTAAGTGAGTAAGTGAGTTATCCAGAGGATAGGAGTTTTAAAATAACCTGGTAGGAGGAAAGCAAAGAAAAAATAATGAAAAAGAGTGAGGAAAGCGTCCATAATTTGTGGACACCATCAGAATTATCTGAGTTTCAGAAAGAGAGAAGAAGAAAAGTCATTTTTTAAAAAAGGACTGAGAACTTCACAAACCTGGGAAGATTGGACGTCCAACTTCGTTAAGATAATATATCAGCTCATTATTTCAATCTAACATTGCCTTCTCTGAGTCGTGTTATAATGAAACTGTCAAAATCAAAGACAAAGAATCCTAAAAGCAGCAAAAGAAAGAAAAAATTGTAACCTACAGAGGAGTGTCCATTAGATGATTCAGCAGATTTCTCAACAGAAACCATATAGAGGCTGAGTGAGAGTGGGATCATATACTAGAAATGCTAAAAGAAGAAAAACTACCAGCTAATAATATTCAGCAAAATTATTCTTCAGAAATGTAGGAGAAATAAAAACTTATCCAGACGAACAAAGCTGATGGAGTTCATCACAACTAGAACTGCCTTACAAGATACGCTGAAAGTTCTTCAAACTGAAAAGGTGCTAATTAGTAACCTAAAACTATACACAAAACATACAACACACTGGTAAAGGTAAATGAATATTCCAATTCAAAAAATGGTAATTATCTAATATGCTGGTGTTAACCTTGCAACTATAGTACAAAGATTAAAAGGAAAGAGTATCAAAAATAACCATGGCTACCATAATTTGTTAATGAATATATAATATAAATAGGTAAGTTGTGATATTAAAACACAAAAGGGGGCTACCTGGGTAGCTCAGTCAATTAAACATCCAACTCTTGGTTTTGACTCCGATCAAGATCTTATGGGTCATAGAATCAAGCCCTGGGTTGGGCTCCATGCTCAGTGGGAAGTGTGCTTGAAGATTCTCTCCTTCTGCCCCTCCTCCCACTTTCACACATGCTTTCTCTCTCTTTCTCTCTCTCTCAAATAAGTAAATCTTTTTTTTTAAAGATTTTATTTGTTTATTTATTTATTTATTTATTTATTTATTTATTTATTAGGAAAGAGAGAGAGTGAGAGAGAGCATGAGAAGGGAGAAGGTCAGAGTGAGAAGCGGACTCCCCATGGAGCTGGGAGCCCAATGTGGGACTCGATCCCGGGACTCCGGGATCATGACCTGAGCTGAAGGCAGTCGCTCAACCAACTGCGCCACCCAGGGGCCCAAATAAGTAAATCTTTAAAAAGAAACAAAAGGTGGGAGTAAAAGGGTAGAATTTTTATATGTGATAGAATTTAAGTTGCTATAGACTTTCAAAAGATTGTTTTATTTAAGATGTTTTATGTAAGCCTCATGTTAAACACAAAGCAAAAACTTATAGCAGATTCACAAAAGATAGAAGGAAATCAGAGTATATTGATACATATATCAATATACTAAGAAAAATTATTGTTTCACAAAGGTAGCAAGAGAGGAAAAAAAGAACAACGGAACTACAAAACAAAACAATAAGATGATATTAGTAAGTCATTAGATATCAATAATTACTCTAAATGTAAATGGATTGAATTCTCTAATCAAAAGGCAAAGAGTGGCTAGATGGATAAAAAAGACAACTGTGTGATGCCTACAAAAGACTTCAGATTTAAAAGCACACATTGGCTCCAGGTGAAGGTATGGAAAAATATATACCGTGCAAGTGGAAGCCAAAAGAGAGCTGGGGTATCTACATATAATTTTAGAAGTCTTAGATGGAACAATAAGGCAAGATAAAGAAATAAAAGTCATCCAAATCAGAAACCGAAAAACTGTTGGAAGTAATCAACAAATTTAGCAAAATTGCAGGATATAAAGTCAATATACAGAAATCAGTTGCTTTTTTAGACATTAATAAAGATGGCTAAAAAATAATAAATAAAATAATTTTATTTACAGTAGCATTGCTAAGATAAATTACTTAGGAATAAATTTAACCAGGGAAGTATAGGATCTACTCACTGAAAACTGTAAGATTTTGGTGAAAGAAATTTAAAAGCATACAAATAAATGGAAATATATCCCATGTTCATAATCATAAAAATATTGTTAAAATGTTCATATACACCAAAACATCTACAGATTCAATGTAATTGCTATCAAAGTTTCAATGGCAGCTTTTACAGATATGGAAATAATCTTAAAATGTATGGGGATCAACAAAGACCCCAAATAGCCAAAGTAATCCTAAGGAAGAGGAAAGGAGCTGAAGGCATCATACTTCTTGATTTCAATTATACTACAAACTATAATAATTAAAAAAGTATGATACTGACATCAAACATGGTACATAGACTAATAGAACAGAATAGAGACCCCAGGAATAAGCTCTCGCATCTATGTTCAACTAATATTTGACAAAGGAGTCAAGAATACTCAATGGAGAAAGGATGGTCTCATCAATAAATGTTGGGAAAACTGAGGAACTATAAGCAGAAAAATGAAATTGGACCCCTGTCTTTCACCACTCATAAAAATTACCTTGAAATGTATTAAAGACATAAAACTGGAGAACTAGAGAAAAACAGAGGGAAAAACTTCCTTAGCATTCATTTTGGCAATGAATTTTTTTTTTTTTGCATATGACACCAGAAGCACAAGCACAAAAGCAAAAATAGTCAAGTGGGGCTACATCAAATTAAAAATAAATAAATAAGAGAATGAAAAGTCAATTTATATAATGGGAGAAAATATTTGAAAATACCTGTCTGTCCATGTTGATACAAACGTTGGATATTCATCCTTTCTGATGGAGGCATAATATTCCATTGTATAGATGGACCACATCTTCCTTATCCATTCATCTGTTG
>JAPYYJ010002294.1:0-13033 GCA_028533885.1 Nasua narica | reverse complement strand
GAATCAAAGTTCAAATACACTTTAACCAATTTTATACATGAAGCAAAAGTGCTTCAGATCACTATATAGCTGCCAATTAAAATATATTCAAATTACCATAATCTTCACATTTTATAGGCCAGTGACTACTTCTCGAAGGCTTTAAGGTTTGATCCAGAAAATGAATATGCTACCATGAATCGAGCTATTGCAAATACAATATTAGAGAAATACAAAGAAGCCAAAGAAGATTTTGCATATGTGGTTGAAAGCTGTCCCTTCTGGGCTGCAGTATATTTTAACAGAGCACACTTCTACTGTTGTTTAAAGCAATATGAACTAGCTGAGGAAGATCTAAGTCAAGGTATTTTTGTTTTATAATTTTTTGGGGAAATCACAGTGGTTGATATGTTTGTTTTTAGACAATAAAAGAAGAAAGTCATCAGGTCTGTCTGTTTAGGTAAGCTCACATAAGAATTAATGCTTTTATATATCATATCTTTAATGCATCAGTATAGATTCCTTTATGGAATAACTTAAAGCGTGTATAAGCTGAGATACAGAAAATCATCAGGGAAACCAGACATAAACCATGCCAGCCGTCCAAGGAAAGACACTGTACTGTGTTCCTCAAGTTAGTTTTCTTAGAAAGGTTTAATATTTTAATTTTACTAAATAATCACTTACATTTAAAGAAACATGCTTTCAAATAAGCAATGCTAACGTTCTTAGAAAATTTTTATTTTTAAAACAGGAGATTATTTTCCAGTGTTATCATAAACCATATCTTGAAATGTTTTTCCTTTACAGCACTGTATTTGATGCCTAACGATGCTCTAATATATAAGCTTAGAGCTGAGGTTCGTGGTAAAATAGGTCTGACTGAGGAAGCTGTGGCCGACTATGTTCAAGCGCTCAACCTTCAAGAATGTGCCTCAGGGATATGATTACAAGGACCATAGGTTTCTGTAGCAATCAACACAGCTCTTCTTCCTGAAATTGAAATTTACTTGTTTCAAAGGTGGCACTATTTTAATTATTGCATTCATTATGTTTTGTTATCTATAATACCCTTTAATTCATTAAAAAATATATTTATATATTAATTCTAAAACTTCTAGATCATTTTCTGCACCTTTGAAAAAACCAATAATAGCTGAATTTCTTCATAGGGTACAGAATTTAAATGGGAATGTTTCTTAGGGAATATTAACATTTAAAATATTTTCTTTAGAGTAAAATAATTCCTTTTGAAACACTATAATCTTCATGATTATAGAAAAAGTGTCATTGAGCTTTTCATCAATACCTATTCATAATGTATTCAACAGTATCCAGGCTTAAAAAAATAAATGCAGAGCTTATGGCTATAAAGAAGTTAAGCACATTTCTTCTCTCTTCCTGTCAACAATGTCTGCACAGGCCTGTATTCTTCTGTATTCTGGTACTTGTATTATTCCACCAGATAAACATGTTTCTCTTTTACGTTTCCTCCCTTCCAGCACAGTGCCTATAAAAATCTTGACCTTCCCATTTCCTCGATATTGTTCTTTTTGCCTTTTTGATGAAAGTTTCATAAACATATATAAAAACTTTGTATACACTTATAATTAGTGCTTCAAAGAAGTTAATGAGTAAAAATTAACGACAGCTAAAAGTTCTGTATAGAATGTCTATAAAGGATCCTTGGGTGAACCGGAGAACCCCTTTTCTTTATCTTACTGATAAAGACAAGATTTCATTCACATTTGCTTCACTTGTTTATTTTCCTTCTTCATTTCATTCTTCTGGCACATCTCTAGCTCCTCAGAGGCTTGTATCTTTTTTTTAGTTTGCTGTACCAGATTTTCACAGTAGAACGTTGATTTTCATTTGTAAGCCACTGTGGGGATGCTTCACACTATTTGAGGATAATCTCGGCATGATGTGGAGCCCACATGAGGATTGGGTCACCCCTAGTGAGTTGTTTCTGTTGGTGAGTCAGACACATTTAATAAGCCACTTTGGATCTCTTGCCTTCATTTGTCTCCAGAGAGTTATGCCCCAGCCCAGGCCACAGGTGAGACTCAGACCAAGCTCATGCCCCCACAGACAGCCCCTTGCCTCATGCTTCGCGTGGCCCCTGCCCCAGGGCCTCTGTGTTGGCGCTGGGGTGTTGGATTGCTGCGGGATTCTGCCAGTGCCTCCCCAACTGGACTGTGGGCGTGCAGGACAGGGACCTAAATCCCTGTCAGATGAACCTCTGATGATGGGAGAAAGGAACTAGTAGGTGGAGTCTTCTCCCTTCCTTCTCTTGCTGTCCTGAGACAATCAGCGTATATAGTCTCCCTGAGGACGCTCCCGGCCGCCAACTTCAAAACATGCCTTGTGTTCCCGCCTCTGCCTTCCCTGCCCACTCCCTCTTGTCACTGCTCCTACTTGCCTGCATTTGCACATCTTGATAAACTCATAGCACAGAAGCATTTGCCTCTGGTTCTGCTTTTTGGAGTAACCCAGGCTAAGACAATGAGTAATATTTTTTTTCTGAGCACACACAAACACTTATGAGGCAGGACTGATACAAACCAAAGTCCATAATAGTATAATGGCACAAATCATGTCTAACTGGTCAAAATGCTACATGTCCTCTCTGTCCACATCCCCTTGGCCGCCAGTTTCTGTGCACACTGGTGGTGTCCTCCTGCACACACCTGCACTTTCATCTGAGGCATTTCTCTCAGTCCACTCAGAGGCCGCGTCCGAACAACAGGGGAGTTCACGTCACTAGGAGCCACTTTTAGCAATCACGGATGGAAGGTGGGGGATACACACTTCAGCTTTTGGCTTGAGCACCCCCCGCCCAGCCATTCCATTGCCCACCATACAGCCTCTTCAATACATACCCTTTGTTGGCTTTCCTCTTTCTTGCCTCACTCTTTCCTCCTCAACACCAGCTTGCTGGAACCTCCTTCCAAATAAACCTCTGTCCTCAAATCCTGATCTCAAGGTCGACTTCTGCAGGAATGAATCTAAGGTGGCATCACGGAGGAAGAGGCACTGAAGCTGGAAACTGAGCAGAGGTCAGTGCCCATGGGCAGAAATGTTGACTGAAAGGCCCTCCATTCAGACTGAATGTCAGGACAGAGATGGAAATGGGAAAATAAAGCATGTTTGGAGAGTGGCTGGAACAGAGTCTTTGTAAGGAAATGGTAGCAGGAAACCATGCTCACATAGTCAGAGTCAGACATGAGAAATCCTTAGTGCTAGACAGAGGAGACAGAACGAGAAGTTAAGACTCAAGTACAAGTGGGGTGTAAGGTGGGGGTGGGGTGGGGAGAGTGACAGAGAGGTTTCCATCCCCTTCATTCCCTTCATCTCTCTCCATCCTCACGTTAATGGACTGATGACATTATATCATTGCCAGATGAAAACTGGACATAGGAAAATTGATCAGGGCTCTGCAGAGAGAGGTTTACCCTGTGCTCCACTCAGAGTCCACTCTGACTCCGAGTGAGTCGGTCTTTTATGAGAAGATCCAAGGCAGGTAAAGGAGACACAGCAGGATAGAGGCAAGATGGAGAGAAGATGAAGACCAAGGGAGAAAGTGATTTCCAGAAAACTACTGGAGCTATATCAGGCACAGAACACCCCAAGGGAAGAGGAAGGAGACATCTGGATTCTGTCTTTGTCGTAATATCTTGAGTAATGTTGAGCTCTTCAGCAGGTGAACTGAGGTATATCCTTCCCACCATCATAGGACTTAGAAATCATGTTTAACTTTTTTATAATAAACGTGCAAGCACACACACACAACTTCTACTGATGATAATCTCTGGGAAATAAAATTGGAGGGAGAAAAGAATAAGGAGTTTTGTTTTGTTTTTTGTTTTTTACCTTTGTTGTTACATAAAGCTAGAAGAAGAGTAGTAGGATTACAAGTGGCTTTTCCTTTCAGTTTTATTTTCGATTTCTGTAATTTCCTGTTTTTTTGTTAATTTTTTTTCTCCACTAGAATCTAAGCTCTGTGAGGATAGGGACTTTATTATTTTTTTTTTGTTTAGTGCCATATCCCTAATACTTATACTGACCAAAAGAGAAGAGATATTCAAGATATATCTGTCAAAATAAAACAAATTACAAATGCAACGAATCAATATTACTGTGTAGCTATTGTGGCAAATTGTTGGCTTATCATATGTTCCCTTGCATTTCTCCCATGCCTGTCATAATACAGAGACTGAAAAGCTAAGACTTATGTCTCCCAAATGTCTTTGGAGCCAGAGTTCCTGATGTGATTTAGTTTCTGCCAATCTGACACAATTGCATGAGACTGAATTGAAGCAGCATCATGCAAGACACCTTTCTGCTGGTCTTAAAACAGTAGGCTATGGGTGGCTCTAGAGTAGAACTTGAGATTTAGCAAATAAACAGAGAGGACACCTGGTTGAATTTTAATTTCAAATAAAGAAGGAGAAATTCAGGGCTCCTGCTTAAACACATGACACCCAATTAAATTTGAATTACAGGTCAACAACAAATTTTTGAGTCTAGTATGTCCTGATTATTGTATGGGACATACACTGAAAAATTTTTGTTGTTAATCTGAAATTCAAATTTAACTGGATGTCCTTTACCTTATCTAGCAAGTTACTAGGCAGCCAACCCTTATGGCCCTGGCTTTCTGATCCTGGGGGAATTGTACATTTTCCTGAAGCCAATAGCTGCTGTACCCATTTCTTGATTTTCTACCTTTCTTTTTATGGCAGAACAGATTCCCCAAGTTTGGCCAATTTTCTGTTGCTCTTCTGATGGCTCAGTCTAGAAGTCGCTTCATTAGACATTCTAACAGTGATGTTAGGACCCCTTTCTTTGTATGAAATCTCTTTCTGCTTAAAATTTCAAGAATGGCTTCTATATGTTTGGCTGAACTCTGATACGGTTTCGAAGATTTAGAAGAAATGAATATAGAGGTTTTCTTTTCTTGTGAATGGAGTCAGAGTAATAGCATCTTTTCTGCAATGTTTGGCCATGGGTCAAAGTGGGTCAAAGTTGAAAATAATAACTATAATAATCATGATTTTTAGCATTTATTTCAAGTAAGTTATATACCTTGTCTCTATCTTCTCAACAGTCTTGCACGGTAGTAGGTTTCATTAGATGAGGAAACTGAGGCTCAAAAATATCAGATTATATGATCAAGGTCACAAAGTGTAAACGGTGGAGCTGAGAGTCAATCTCTATTCTACTTTACTTTTTTTCTTTTTATTAACATATAATGTATTATTTGTTTTAGGAGTACAGGTCTGTGACTCACCAGTCTTACACAATTCACAGCACTCACCATAGCACATACCCTCCCCAATGTCCATCGTCCAGCCACCCCATCCCTCTAACCCCCCTACCCTCCAGCAACCCTGAGTTTGTTTCCTGAGATTAAGAGTCTCTTATGGTTTGTCTATCTCTCTGGTTTTATCTTGTTTCATTTTTCTCTCCCTTCCCCTATGATTCTCTGTCTTGTTTCTCAAATTCTTCATATCAATGAGATCATATAATTGTCTTTCTCTGATTGACTTATTTTGCTTAGCATAATACCCTCTAGTTCCATCCACATTGTTGCAAATGGCAAGATTTCGTTTCGTTTTTTTTTGTCTGCATAATAATCTCTCTCTCTCTCTCTCTCTCTCTCTCTCTCTCTATATATATATATATATATATATATATATACCACATCTTCTTTATCCGTTCATCTGTTGATGGATATCTAGGCTCTTTCCATAGTTTGATTACTGTGGACATTGCTGCTATAAACATTGGGGTACACATGCCCCTTCGGATCACTACAATTGTGTCTTTAGGGTAAATACCCAGTAGTGCAATTGCTAGGTCATAGGGTAGCTCTGTTTTCAGCTTTTTGAGGAACCTCCATACTGTTTTCCAGAGTGGCTGCACCAGCTTACATTCCTACCAACAGTGCAGGAGGGTTCCCCTTTCTCCACATCCTCGCCAACATCTGTCATTTCCTGACTAGTTAATTTTAGCCATTCTGACTGGTGTGAGGTGCTATCTCACTTTGGTTTTGATTTGTATTTCCCTGATGCCGAGTGATGTTGAGTACTTTTTCATGTGTCTGTTGGCTATTTGAATGTCTTCTTTGAAGAAATGTCTGTTCATGTCTTTTGCCCACTTCTTGATTGGATTATTTGTTCTTTGGGTGTTGAGTTTGATAAGTTCTTTGTAGATTTTGGATACTAACCCTTTATCTGATATGTCATTTGTGAATATCTTCTCCCATTCTGTCAGTTGTCTTTTGGTTTTATTGACTGCTTCCTTTGCTGTGCAAAAGCTTTTCATCTTGGTGAGGTCCCAATAGTTCATTTTTGCCCTTGCTTCCCTTGCCTTTGGTGATGTTTCTAGGAAGAAGTTGCTGCGTCTGAGGTTAAAGAAGTTGCTGCCTGTGTTCTCCTCAAGGATTGTGATGGAGTCCTGTCTCACATTGAGGTCTTTCATCCATTTTGAGTCTATTTTGGTGTATGTTGTAAGGAAATGGTCCAGGTTCATTCTTCTGCATGTGGCTGTCTAATTTTCCCAACACCATTTGTTGAAGAGACTATCTTTTTTCCATCGGACATTCTTTCTTGCTTTGTGGAAGATTAGTTGACCATAGAGTTGAGGGTCCATTTCTGGGCTCTGTATTCTGTTCCATTGATCTATGTGTCTGTTTTTGTGCCAGTACCACAGTGTCTTGATGATTACAGCTTTGTAATAGAGCTTGAAGTCTGGAATTGTGGTGCCGCCAACTTAGGTTTTCTTTTTCAACATTCCTCTGGCTATTCGTGGTCTTTTCTGGTTCCATATAAATTTTAGGATTATTTGTTCCATTTCTTTGAAAAAAGTTGATGGTATTTTGATAGGGATTGCATTAAATATGTAGATTGCTCTGGTAGCATAGACATTTTCACAATATTTGTTCATCTGATCCATGAGCATGGAGTGTTTTTCCATTTCTTTGTGTCTTCCCCAATTTCTTTCATGAGTACTCTATAATTTTCTGAGTACAGATTCTATGCCTCTTTGGCTATATTTATTCCTAGAGGTCTTATGGTTTTGGGTTCAATTGTAAATGGGATCGACTCTTTAATTTCTCTTTCTTCTGTCTTGTTCTTGGTGTATAGAAATGCAACTGATTTCTGTGCATTGATTTTATTTCCACAAAAAGTATCATATCATCTGTAAAGAGTGAGAGTTTGACTTCTTTTTTGCCAATTTGGATGCCTTTTATTTCTTTTTGTTGCCTGATTGCCGAGGCTAGGACTTCTAGTACTATGTTAAATAGCAGTGGTGATAGTGGACAGCCCTGCCCTGTTCCTGACCTTAGGGGAAAAGCTCTGAGATTTTCCCCATTGAGAATGATATTCGCTGTGGATTTTTCATAGATGGCTTTGATGATATTGACCTATGTACCCTCCCTCCCTACACTGTGAGGAGTTTTGATCAAAAAGAGATGTATACTTTGTCAAATACTTTTTCAGCCTCTATTGAGAGTATCATATGGTTCTTGTTCTTTCTTTTATTAATGTATTGTATCGAATTGATTGATTTGTGGATGTTGAACCAACCTTGCAGCCCAGGAATAAATCCAACTTGATTGTGGTGAATAATCCTTTTAATGTACTGTTGGATCCTACTGGCTAGTATTTTTGTGATCAGGCTGGAGACTAGAACAAAGCCATACACTAGATTTAGGGTATATTTTGGTCTGTTAGAAGAAACTGTATCCCTAAATTTTAAAGAAAGAAAAACTTATATGTATAAAAAATATAAGTTTAAATATTGTGAAGGAATAGAATATGAGTATAAAAATGAAAATTAAAAAAGATTTTTAAAAAGGTATTGATAAGATAAAATAGTTAAGATAGGTTAAAATAGGGGATGCCTGGTTGGCTCAGTTGGTTTAGCTGCTGCCTTTGGCTCAGGTCATGATCCCAGGGTCCTGGGATCGAGTCCCACATCAGGCTCCTTGCTCAGCAGGGAGCCTGCTTCTCCCTCTGCCTCTGCCTGCCACTCTGCCTGCTCTCTCTCCCTCTCTCTCTCTCTCTGACAAATAAATAAATAAAATCTTTAAAAAAAAAAGGTTAAAATAGGAAAGGAAAAATTTTAAAAAAGAGGAAAAATAATGAAAATTTAAAAAGTTTAACTTTGAGAGACTAAGGAATCATGTGAAAAAAGCCATGAATTCTATGTGCTGTATTCCCACCTAGCACTGGTGTTTTACATTCTCATTGATCAGGTCAAATATCTTGGCTGGATGTTCTTGCTGATCTTCTCGGGGAGGGTCCTGTTGCAGTGACTCTCACATGTATTTGCCTGAGGTGGAATTGCGCCACCCTTGCCAGGGGCCAGGCTAAGCAACTGCTCCAGTTCGCTTTCAGTAGCTTTTGTTCCCTGAATGCTTTCCGTACAGCTTTGGAGGAGGAGAATAAAGATGGCTGCCTCCCAATCTCCGGCCGGAGGATCCGAGAGCTCAGAGCTCCACTCCTCAGTGTGCCTTCAGAGAAAAGCAGCCAATCCTTCCCATCTCCCTGGTCTCCAGTCGCGCTCTGAGCTCACCCAGCCTGTGAACTGAGCATTTCTGTCTTTGGTGCACAGCCCTGTTTGGAGTCTCCAAACTCAGTCAATTCCTGCAGTGCGATCCCACGCCACTCTCCTGGTGGAGGAAGGATCTGCCCGAATCCCCGGATCTGCCACCTGTGGAGTCCCTTCTCGAAGAGCAGTGGCCCAACTGTGCCTCAGGTCATGGTTTAAGGTAAGCCTGAGCTCAGAGCCCCCTCTTTGGCTCCATCTCTGTAGCTGGCCACCCCACTCTGATACCTGGGAGTTCTGCCACACTCAGACACCCCTGGTCTTTCTGTGACCCTGAGCGTCCTCAGACCACACTGTCCTTGCGAGAGCTCCACCGCTTGCTTAGCCTCTGGAGCAATGACCATCAGTGGAGCAGACTTCTAAAAGTTCTGATTTTGTGCCAGGAGCCAGCCCCTTCCCCCAAGGTCTATCTTCCCATGTGCCACCTTGGATTCACTTCTCTGCACGTCCTACCTTCCAGAAAGTGGTCGCTTTTCTGTTCCTAGAATTGCTGCTCTTCTCCTCTTCTATCTCCTGTTGAGTTTGTAGGTGTTCAGAATCGTTTGATAACTGTCCAGCTGAATTCCTGGGACCAGATGAAATTTCGGTTTCCTACCCCTCCACCATCTTGCTCCTCCTCCCTCTATTCTACTTTAAAAGCCCCAAGCTGCTCCTTGGGGCACCTGGGTAGCTCAGTTGGTTAAGTGTCCAAGTCTTGATTTCAGCTCAAGTCATGATCTCAGGGTCTTGAGATCAAGCCTGGTGTCAGGCTCCATGCTGGGCCTGGAACCTGCTTGAGATTCTTTCACTCTCCCTCCCTCTAACCACCCCCCCATCCTGAAAAAAGCCTGCTCCTCCTGCTTCTTTCACCAGAGAAAAGTTAAACAAGATTAACTCATAGTCTATTAATCTTTATCATACCGACATTAAAGCTTTGTGCCTAATGATCATTAGTGGAGAAAAAGGATGCCAGTCTTTAACATTTCTTTTGTATTGGCATATATATGGACATATTTATATCTTTGTCAACGTGTCTATGTATGTCATATCTCACTTGGCCTTAGATAAATGCATGATAGTAGTGAGGTTATCTTGAGTTTTTAATTTGAAATATAGTCAATGGACAATATCATACATTTTATCTTTAATATTAAATCCAGGTAGGAATGATAGTAGAAAGTTCAATATGTAGGCAGTAAGAAAGGGAAGAAAAAGGTAATCATCATTTGTTAAAAACCTATTAGGTACCAGAAACTCGGGTATGGCCTAAGGACATTTTTATTTCACCATTGTCACTGAGGCAGGTCTTATTATTCCCATTTATAGGAGAAAAATATAAGGTACAGAAAGATTAAAGAATAATTTAGAGTATCTCTAGTACAATGATGTTACCCAAACTTTGTTTCATTTTTATTTACTCTATATATTTCTTTAAATAGATTTGCTAGTATTAATCAAATATACTTAAAAAGAAGGGATTTGTAAAAATAAATGTGTAACTAATGAAAAGTTTGTTCTTGTTCTACCTAAAAGAATCTCCTTTTACGCCGGTATTACACATATTACAATTTGGCAAACACTGTATTCCACAGTACTGGTGGTTGATGAGTGCATCTGGAAGAATGATCAGAGGGAGGAGGGAAAAACAAATAATGCCTGCTGAGATAAGGGAGAGAAAGAGAAAGAACTAGAAGCAGAAGCTGATTGGTGCTTGGACAGGCAGAGCAGAACCAGAAGCAATAACCATGCACTTTGAGAGTCTCAGTCTGTATTCTGAGCATATTGTAATAACAAGGTCTTACTCTGAGAGGTTCTCCAATGGCATAAAATATGTCAGTCAATGTCTTAGAATCATTGACCTCCCAAAATAACAGGAGTTTTATGATTAGCCATGCCAGGCTCCCAATGTCCAACATCTATTCATCTCCTCATCCACTTTTGCCTGGCTAAGTTATTCTCAGGAAGAGATGTTTTCCCCCTCCCAAGGGTGGGAGTGGTGACTTAGACTTTTTTGCTCTACCCTTCCAGAGCACTACTACTATTCTTTGGAACATGCTTCATATCTGTCCACCCTTGTTCAATGGTTGTCTTCTCCACTAGTCAGAAACTGTGCATGGGTGAGGATTAGGTCTCCCTTGTTTGCTGCTCTATCCCTAATGCTTACCACAGTTCCTGGCAGATAGCAGGTGCTTCATACATATTTGATGAGTTTACTTAAATAAAAGGCAGTCCTGAACATTGTGTCCCTCAGGACATTATGACCCAACACACTAAGGCTACATGGGACTATTTATTTCTATGATAAAGTGAGCATCCCATGAGATTCTAGGCAAGTCCAGACTCTTCAAAGGTCAAAGCAATGACATCAGTGCTCTTCTTACTTCACACTTCCTGTGAGGAGAGAGGTCTTCAGCCTCTACAGCTCTTACAGTGCCTAACTCACATATACATGCACAGCACGCCCAAAACCACAAGATGAGATGAGGAGCTTTAGAAAACCAAGTTAGAAAACCTCCAGATATAATGAATGAGGTCAGCCTTCTGTAAAAATAACAGGTGAAAAACAACTCGGTCAAGGTGATGAGGGCGAAATGTCTGAAATCATCATGTGTCAACATCTCAGGCTGATCATTGTAATTTTGATAATTGGGTGATGCTATGACATAATCAAGTTATAACCTAATCAAGGATAATGAATAAGAGACTATAACAAATTTTTAATTATGATTCTTCTGTGAGAAAGTTTATGCTAATCAAGGGGACATGGTGTGCATTGAACCTAGACTGGGGGGAGGGAATGGCCCAACCGCAAACATTTACCTGTGTGTTCTTAGCTCTGTCTGCTGAATAGGTGCTGTAGAGAGCGGACAGGAATGTTCTGATCTTTTGACCATTTTTTTTTAAAGATTTTATTTATTTATTTGAGAGAGAGTACATGAACACGAGCAGAGGGAGAAAGAAAGGGAGAAGCAGACTCTCTGCTGAGCAAGGAGCCCAACCCTGGGATCATGACCTGAGCTGAGGCAGATGCTTAACCGACTGAGCCATCCAGGCGCCCCTTGACTTTCTTATTAGTTAGTAAATTCCCATAAAGTAAATGAAACATACCACTGTTATAACTTTAATCCACTAAACCACTGAGGCAATTTACCTCTTTTCTTTCAGATTCTGTTCTAGCAAAGAAACCTTCTAGTGATAATTAGGCCTCCCATGTGGACATGTAGAACATTTACAGTATAATTCCACTTTATTGTAAAATTGTACATATACAAAATATACCTATTGGATTTTCATAAAAACCTTAAATGATTTTTTATACCAGCTTGTAACAGTGAGTATCTGTGGAGGGTAGATTCCCGGTGTAGGTTTGTTGGTAGAGGGTATGTGGGAGATTTAAGAGAACCTTGATTTTTCACTTTTGATGCTCCTGCATTCTTGGATTTATTTTTTAACCATTGAGCATGTCTAGGTTTTAGAGGGAAAAAATAGAAAGTTATGTCCCCTGCTCCCTAGGTTAAATAGCTTATTTGAAGCAACATTTAAGGCTATGAAAGATGCACATTGCTCTTTTCCCCTGGGTGCCCACAGGGGACTCAGCTAGAGCTGGCAGGCAGTTCCCCTTTAGAGGTCCATGTGCGTCAGACAGGTCCCACCCACAAAGCTCCTCAGTCCATGTGTGCACCATGACCATCCGTTCGAAAAAACAGCCTTAAAAAAATCTTTTTCTAAAATATATGGTGTAGTGATCACAGTCACTTGTTTCCAAGAAAAATAGATATTTGCTTTTTAAACCTGTGATTCAGTTGAAGTCTTTTATCTTCCCAGCACTACAGTTTTAATTTATCTGTGAAAGCAGAAGGTATTAGTTTGAATGTACTCGTATGGTGATTTTGCTTTACTCGAGATGCTTCTCTGGAAGTAGAAAGATCTACAAAGCCTCCAATAAAAATTAAAAAAACTTAATCACTGAAAACTTTGCCTCTACATATTTGTGTCAACTTCATGACACAAATTTTAATAGAGAAAGGAATCTAAACTGACTAGTGATTTATGCTGATGATACTTATAATTTTATAACCATCACTTACAAGTAATAAATCACTAACTGGAAAAAGCATCATTTACATTCCAGATAGAAAAATTCTCCTTAATCTTACTTCAGTTGGTTACTAGGTTAGACAATTCTATTTATTGCCAATATATATATAATATATATGTATATATTATATATAACTTGACACGTTAAAGTATGATTTTTATTTATGTGGTTCTAAGGCCCAAGGAATAAATCCCTAATTATATTGCATGAAACATTTCTTTTTTTCTATAACCTTCCCAAAGGAGACCTTTATAAGTCTATGAATCAACTTAGCTTGACTTCTATTTAAAGAAAGAAAAGGTAATTGGGAATTTAACTTCATAATTTATGGTATTATGACCATTACACAGTAGTAAG
>JAPYYJ010002292.1:0-13034 GCA_028533885.1 Nasua narica | reverse complement strand
AACTAGAGGGTATTATGCTAAGCGAAATAAGTCAGTCAGAGAAAGACAATTATCACATGATCGCTCTGATATGAAGAATTTGAGAGGCAGGGCAGGGGGTTATGGGGGGGTGGGGAAGAGAAATGAAACAAGATGGGATGGGGAAGGAGACAAACCATAAGAGACTCCTAAACTCACGAAACAAACTAAGGGTGGCTGGTAGGTGGGGGGGTGGGGTAGGGTTATGGACATTGAGGAAGGTATGTGCTATGGCAAGTGCTGTGAAATGTGTAAGCCTGATGATTCACAGACATGTACCCTGGGGTAAATAATACATTATATGTTAATAAAAAAAAGAATATGATGTTTTCTCACGTTAAAAATACTTTAAAATATTTTAGTGTAATTCTGCTCATTAAATGGTTAAAGGATAAAAACCATGCCATCTAAATAGGTTAGGGGAAAAAAGGAATTTGATAATATTTGTTATCTTTTCATGAAAAAAAATTAGCATTTTGATAAGGAGCCAGAGTGTAACATTAGGTCAGAGAAAAACATGCCTTAGTGGAGTTTTAGTTCAGAGAAATTCCGCTATTAGCTGCTTATAGTTCTGGCTGACACCTCATCCTAACTTTTACCTTCTTCCCGTCGGAGGTAGAAAGCACACCACTGAAATACACATATATGCCAGAGAAGAGCAGGAGTCTGAGAAGTGATCTTCCTGGAGACCTCAAAGGGGAACCAAAAGAAAAAGATGTGAAGGGAAGACACATGACTCTTGTTAGAAAAAAAACAAAAGACAAAAGAAAACAAAAAATATGATCATGAAGGAGAAGGTAGAATATAAGAAGAAATTAAAGCACTGAAATTGAAGAGTAGGAAACTTGGGGAGGGAGGTAAGGTATGCTATGGAAGTCAGTGATCCTTAGTCTGCAAACACCAGGTGTGGCAGGTTAGATCCTCCCTCCATCACACTGAAAATAGTGGTGTAGTGGGCGTGGCTGGAGCTACTTCCCAAGCTGTGATCCATAAGAGCCCGATAGCAAATTTACCTGGGCGACAGCACTAAACTTTTATAAAGCAATGCCCTCTTCTTCCCTCTAATGTGATTAAATCTGATTGCTGGGGGAGGATCTCAAGGGTTGTGCTTGTTTAACAACACCCAGGGTGATTCTCATATCCTTAAAATTTTGTTAAGCCTTGGCCTAGCTGTCCCAGTGGAAGCACATCTCTTCTTGTCATTCATCCCATTTGGAATGATAACATGGAGAATAAATTTCAGGAACATGAGGAGGGCAAATGGAGATTATCCAGTTTCCTATGTTATCCATTAACTTGAAGTTAATTTTTAAATTTTCTATTTATTAAATTTGTTAACTTTTGTTGTGCTTCTAGAGTTTAAAAGATATACATGATCTGATATCATACTTCAGGTTTGCTTCTTATTTATTTGTTTGGTAATTTTTCATAGATAATGACATACAAATGTGGAATATTGATATAATTCTTATTCTATAATATCAGGCCAGATTTTTTTTAAAAGAAGGGTAAGGCAAAAGAGATTCAGGAGCTATTATAAATTGCTGTATATACTGCATTTATACATTATTTAAGAAACAAGAAAGCCTGAAATTAAATGCCATTTGCATAATATCCTGCTTTATAAAACATCTTTTAAGGTTTATGGAAGTGGATATAGACAAAAATGGTAGGGCTATTTTTATTGGGAAAATAAACTATTTCTCAGGGGGAAAAGTGTATTTTTAAAATTAAGGAGGTTTTAGAAACATACTAGAGCAAGAAGATGAATGAAAAGTAGCTATATATATTTGTTAAAAATGTATTCAGTAAGTGTTCATAGAGTAACACAGTTGCCACAATAGGTACTTTGCATTTATCGAAATCTAAAATACATGTAAGAGAAAATGATGATATTCTTGCTTTCTGTCTGCTGGTCAGACAACACAGTCTACTGTGTGGTATGCAGTTCCTAGAGCTGTGTTTTAAGTGGGCATGCACAAATCAGTTGTGCTAAGGGCCTTTTGATCAAGATGATTGATGAACAATTGCGGGGGGCCAGGAATATTTAATTGTATACTCCAAGAATACTCCATGTTAGCATTAGGATTGTCAGTGGAATAAGAACAGAAGAATCTTATTTATTTTCAAATAGCTTAAAGGCCACTGGATATAGAACTACTGCAATGTGAGGAAGTAATATCAGAACACAAAAATACAGATTACAGAACAGTTTTTGAGGTAGAATGATTTTCATTGGACTGTATAGTCCCCACTGGAAGTTTTCAAATATAGGTTGGATGACTTTGGTAGCCCTACACGGAGGAGAATTGAGAATTGCCAACAACAGTTAAGCCTTGCAATGGCGCCATCTTGGAAGTGGATATTCCAGCCCCAGTCTAGTTGCCCAGGGATTTCCTGATGTACTTTCCCCTAGAGTCCCAATACCAAAAAAGCAGAAATTTTCTGATTTATTTCAATCTTTTAAAAAAAAACTTTGTTTGAGAGAGAGAGAGACAGAGAGAGCAAGGGGGAGAAGAGCAAGTGGGAAAGAAACTTCAGCCACTTGGTGCTCATCGTGGAGCCTGACACAGGGCTCGATCTCATGACCCTGAGATCATGACCTGAGCTGAAAACAAGAGTCTTAAAGTCTAACCAACTGCACCACCTGGTGGCCCTGATTTGTTTCAATCCTAACAATCATTTCGTTTCAATCTGCACCCTACTCCAAGGCTGTCTCCTGTCATCTTCTAGTCTCCAGTCTGGGATAACTCCTTGCATTTCTTTCTTTCTTGGATGAACACCACTAACACAAATGCCTTCATCTCAGGCTTTTCCTTCTTAGTGTTTAAACCTTGATTAAATGTGCTGTTTCCTTTTACTCTTAATGTCCTCCAAGGCCCTAGCACATGCCTGTTTTCTCAACTTTTCCATGACTAAATTTAAAAGCTTCCCTTTTTAAAATTTTCCTTTTCTTCTCTTTCGATGGAAACAGCAGGTTCTTGGCTTGGTTAACCAAAAATCTTACCTGTCAAAAATTCCATTTAGTATGATTATTGGCAGATCAAAATCCTGTATCTCTACTTTACAATTTCCTTGCTATAACATCTAAAGTTTTGTTAGAGAGGAAGAAATATTTTTCTGATGGTTTTAATTTTCTTATAAAGAAACACTTCTTCTACAAAGGAAGAAACACTTCTTATACTATAACCACTGAATTATTAATTTACAAAGATAGTATGGTATTGTGGGAAAAATAGACTCTGATTCAGACAGAAGTTGGTTTAATTCTAGTTTTTCCACTTACTAGTTATATTGTTTCTGAATTTCTCTAAGTCTCAATTTCTTCATTTTTAAAATATGGAGAACATATCTTACTTTGTCAGATAAATTAAAATTGATGGACATAATATAGCTAAAGCTTTAAGTATAGTTTTTAAGTCAATTGACATTTTAACTATCACAATAAGGCTGTCACCACTTGATAAACCTGGGGCAGTTTGATATAGAAGGTTATGTAGAGCATCATGCGTTCAGAATAAACATTTTGTTAAGAGAAGTCCGAGAGATGGGCAGAGAATGTGAAAGATTGAGCAACTTCTCATTTTAAAACTATTATAAGGAATTTTGGACTCCAGTAACTGTGTATAGAATAATGAATTTTAAGAAAATTATTGATGTATTGGGGCACCTGGGTAGCTCAGTTGTTAAGTGTCTGCCTTCGACTCAGGTTATGATCTCAGGATCCTGGAATCAAGCCCTGCATCGGGCTCTCTGTTCGGCAGGAAGCCTGCTTCTCCCTCTTTCACTGCTCCTGCTTTTGTTCCCTCTCTTCCTGTGTCTCTCTCTGTCAAATAAATAAATAAAATATTTTTTTAAAAGAGAAAATTATTGATATAAAGGTTAGATTTAAGGATTCTCCTAAAAAAGAAAATACATGAGATGATGCAGAATACTTTGAAAGATAATCTAGAAGAGTGTTAGAATTAAATAAGTATAAAAGCAACTAGCAAATCAAGATAGATGCCATACAATGTAGAATAAGGTATAAAAAAAGAGTAAAAAGGAGAAAATTAATTTTGGTTTAAACAAGAGAGACATTCTTGAGAAAAATATTTGCAATAAAAATATCATAACTTTATGTTTTTGACTGAATTACATATTTGGATTCATCTTTGGCCAAGGCATATTATGTTGTAGCTAATTAGCTATTAAAGGATATGTGGATTTAAATATTGTAAGTTTGGAATTGGCTCTTAATGCCAGAGTGTTTGTGAACTGCTTTGAAATTAAGTTTGATTTTATGGGTATTACTTGGAGACATTTTTGCAAAAGCAAACATAGGTGGAATTATAACTCATTTATAATCTCACCCTTCATTGTAATTACCCAGAGTGCCTTCTACTTACATGCATACACAGTCTTGCTTATAATTAATAAGTACTAAAATGAAGCACACTCATGACAAATGAAGTACTACAAAATTATACTATCTAGTATAATGATTCAGTTCAAGGAATGGGTGACGAACTGTGAAATATATAGGAAAGCATACACTGAACATCTATAACAGATTCTAATAGAAAAAAATGCAAATTTTTGAGGACAAAAGTAGGAGACCTTGTCAAAGTACACTTTTATTTTATATTAAGGTGTTGTACCTTCAAATGTTTCCTCATAGAAATTTGAACTAGAACTCACAAAATGGACTCGACAACATTTAGATCAACTGTATCCTTAGACTAGAGAGTAGGTACAGTGGTATGATGAAATTAATCAATTTTTAAAGTTTTTAGGAATTTTGTGAACTCATGAATATCACTTTTAGCTTGACATGACCCATGGGGGGAGCATTTATACCACAGACATTGGTAAAACTATAAATCGGGTTTCTACTTCCTTGAAGACCCAGTTGTTAAATATTTACCAGCACTTGGCTGGTTATGGAAATCACACTTTCTATACTTTCACTGAATAACATTCATAGAATTTGTTGGGGAAATCTTTCAGCATGCATGCTAATTTTTATGTTTTATGTTTTATGAATGATAGATCATACTGATTACTATTATTTCTTTCTATCCTCTTCAGCCATTCTTGATTAAAACATTAAAAAGAGCCTCTTTTTTAAGAAAACTCAGTGACAGCTTGCCCCATTTTCTTTCTCTCAAACTATCAGACAGGGAAATTAATATCTAAGAGAATTCTGAAAGAATTGGCCCTAAATTCTAATTTCTAAACATTTTAACTTAATAAAATAAGAATTTCTATAGAAATCTTGCACTTAGTGATACAATATTTTGTTACAAAAACAAATGTTGATTATTTCCTTAACCTAGGGAACCATTTCATTAGCAAAACAGCATAAGGTAAAATTGTTTTCATTGATATATATTTATGTGTGTTAATTTTTTTAAAGGAACCAATAACTACCTCATGTAAATTTTGTTGATATTCTGGTTACTGTAAAGTAATTTTACTTTCAAACAAATAACATTAATTGTGTCTATATTGAACCAAAAATTTTTTTCCAAGAAGAAAAATGATAATCCAAGATCCCATGCTCTTACATGAAGCATTTACTATTTAACTTAGTAGAATTTGACCAGTTTTCTGTCAATTAACCAGTTAAAAAATTTAAGCAGATGTTCATCTGATTTGGGTTTTGATAATTAACACCTGATTTGACTAATGAGTAGATTGATTGGCATCTGATTAAATACAAAAATGCAGAAAATGCATGTGACCAGAGCAGCAATTAGTTATGTAGGAATGAGACTTTGTCGTGGAACTCTGGAATTTAGAGGATTTAAAAAATTATGTTTTTAAAAGAAAGTGGATACCACTTCCCTCCTCACCTAGACTGCACCTAGTTCCTCAATAATGTATTGACTACACCTATTCTGCAACAATAGCAAACTTTCTTCTAGATCCTGCAGCAGCCTCTTTGAGTTGATGGCAGACATTGGCAAACTCATGTTGTAAGCCCCTTTCCTTTCTCTCTCTCATTTTCCTCTTCTCTCCCACAGTTCATGATGCATCTACATTATCCTCAGAGCACATTGTTTTCTGACTCTTACTCAACTAAAACTATTAATTATAATTCTACTTTATTTATGCTGTCAGTGGCAATACAATGTTAAATATTCATTTAAAAGTTTAAGATCTTTTTATAAATTCTAAGTTATTCAGATAAATCTAGGAAGCTAAAGTCAACAGCTCTTACAAACTGTACAAGAATTTATAGATAGACACAATCTCTAACTTAGAAAACAATATTGGTTCTACTGTACAAATGAATTTTTAATATTTATTGCATATTCTAAGTGTTTTATATGTTAAAACTAATCAAGTTTTGTAATATTTCTATATAGACGTTTTCATTGGTATTCCTATTTTACAGATAAAATTGAGGCACAGGGAAGATAATACTTTTTTCATTACACAAATGTGCAAAAATGTAAAACCAGAAATCTAGCTTTGCAACTCATGTTCTTGACTACTGTATTATACAGTTCATCTCAAAAGGACAGATTATCTCAATGCATCTAAGAAAAGGACATTTCATAAGCAAAAACTAAATACTCTAAATCAACAGATTTTGATTAAATATACTTAGGAATCGTAACTATATTTTCAGAAGTAAAAGAATGTATTTCAACTTTGAAATGAAAATAAGATGTTAGAATAAAGGAATAGGGAACAATGAGAGCTTTTTAAAATTAAAGATGTGGTAGCTAAAAAAAAAATTCAGTAAAAAGATTGGGAAATACAATTTTAAAAATTCCATAAGAAATAAAGAGGGGAACAAAGAACAGATAATAAAGTTGTGGATTAATTCAGTGGGTCCAAAATCTGACAAATAGATGTTCCAGGAAGAATGAAGAGAAAATAGTGGAGAGAAAGTCAAAGATATTATGAGAAAATCAGATATATGTTTCCATTGAAATGTTTTATAGTGCAATGAATAAACATTTTCAATAGATGTTGTGGTAAAATTTCAGGATATACAGAATAAAACAAAGATCCTAAAAGCTTCAGGGAAGACAAAGAAATACATTTAAAAAAAAATAGAGGGTGCCTGGGTGGCTCAGTTGGTTAAGCAACTGCCTTCGGCTCAGGTCATGATCCTGGAGTTCCGGGATCGAGTCCCGCATCAGGCGCCCAGCTCCTCGGGGAGTCTGCTTCTCCCTCTGACCTTCTCTCTCTCATTTTCTCTCTCTCTCTCTCTCAAATAAATAAAATAAAATAAAAATTAAAAAAATAGAAATCATAATGTAATCAGATTTGCCGATAGCGATTTGAGATTCTAGAGGACAGTGGAACAATACCCTGAAGTTTTCTAGATAGACTTTAATAAAACTGGCCAACTCATCAAAACATAGGAGAGAATAATGTTAACATTTTAAGAGATGAAAGGAATAAAACATTCCTATCTCTATATAAGAGATATAGAAAGCTATATACGTTCTGAGAAAGCTACACGAGAATAGGCTCTGTCAAAGCAAATAAGTAGATCGAGAAAGAAAGAGAAATAGAATCTATGGTAAAGTGTATTTAACACAACAGAAAAGAGAGTATTCCTAAAACAACAGCTCTCTAGTGAGTAAAGATACTAATTGGTTCTAAAGAGAAAATTCTCTGGGAGGGGCATCTCTATGAAACAAATAGAATGAATATATTCAACATCATTTGTTAATGTATAAAATTATATGACTGTGGAATAACTTGGATATGGTAAATGAAAAATGTAAGCAATTATTAATCTAGGGAAAATAGAAAGGCACACAGGTAAAGAAAAGTAATCACTGACCTTACTTGGTTATAAATTATAATGATATATGCATTGCTTATTGTTTTAAACAACTATATTGGGAAAAGAAGAAGAGAAGTTTTGTGTAAGAGAGTTAGATGAGCATCTTCCATAAGGAAGTCAAAAGAAAAGCTGGTCAGAAATAATAGACCACATTTGAGTACTGCTAATAAAATATTCACTGTTTATTCTCCAGCTGTGGAACAGATTTATTGCTTCCTTCTCTTCTCTCTATGTTGACACCATTGGCCCTGAGCCGAACCTGCTCCTTTTCTTTCAGTACTCTCAGGTAAAAGTCTGGGTCTTGGGACAAGTAAGGGGCTATTTTGTCACATAGACCTGCTTTTGATGATGCTGTAGGTATCAGATTTCATATAAATTTCTCTGTGTTACAGTATGCCATATCTAGTCAAGGAGCTATAATAGTATGTAGTAAACTTCAATTACTATTACTTGGTATTACTGGCACAAACTTCAATAATAAAGTGGGCTTTAGTGTAGGGAGATAATTTACAAGTAGAATGAGTGATAAGAGAGGATAAAAGGAAAAATCAAAGTGGTATATTTTGTGTCACACTTGAGAACTGCACTCACACCCGGTTGTAGAGGGAAAAAAAATTGTGGATACCAGAGAGACCAGCAGGATGAATAAATTGAATATAAACACAGGAAGGAGGTATGTATTTTGAAATGTCTACAGTTAAATAGAAAGTATCTGTCTAGAGTAAATACTATTAAATCTTTCTTAAGAACAGTTATCATTGCAGTTACCACTATTATTAGTAGGCAAGATTGAAACAAATATTAATATCATATGTCAAGAAGTTCCTGGAGTGGGAGCTAGAAAGCTAAATTTGGCTTGATCACTGATCAATGAAAAGCCATTAGCTGATATACTTGCTTCACTATGCCTTCTTTTTCTCTCTCCAAATAATTGAGAACACCATATAGAAGGTGTTGGAACCAATATTTTAGACCATAGATCCATAAGAATCTTAAGTATATCAGCAATGAATATGTATGTAACTGTATTGAGAACTGTTCCCCAGTAATTTCTTTGTAAATTAATTATAACAAACAAGAAATTATTTGTGGTTCTCACCCATTGCCCTCATATACATCCATTCCTCAGTATATTATATAGCTTTCATTTGAAAACAGGTTCCCAGGAGATTTATTAATCAAAACTCAGTTCATTTTATGTCATTATATTATAGGACTATTTCCTCAAATCCGTTTTTAAAAATAAGATAGAAATAAAATATTTTAGGATTCAGCAAATCTCTTAAAATAATGCTGAATAAAATAAGAATAGCCTTCAGATAATACATATTGATGGTATATCAAATATTAGCAATAATACAACATTTAAAAATCTATGTTGTGTAAAAAATGAATCACACAGTAAAACCAGTGGAACTGAAGACTTTATTATAAAATATTCTCTCAGCATGACATTTTCTAACCCTGCTTCCTCTCACATTTCTCCTGTGGGGATTAACAATCCCTAAAGCTTTAACAATCTGCTTTTTTCTTAATCGTTTTTGACAACCTTAAAATCCTTAACTTTCAGCTAAGGTAAGCTTTTTATTTTTTTCTTAATTCAATTAAATTCATTGAAGTTCAATGAATATGTACCTGTATACATATGTGCACATATAAATAATAGTGCACATACACATATGTAGGTGTAAGTGTATATACGTGTGCAGGTATGTGTATTTGGAGATTGAGAAAGTTTGTGTGTCTAGAATAGAGAATTCGTCCTGTAATGTAGTAGGAAATGTGGTTCAAGCTATATCTGTTCATTAATAATAATAATAACTCTTGTTGTTTAGGCATTTAACGTGTGGGAATCTACCAAGAACTTTACTTACATTACCTTCTTTAATCTTTCTTACAAGTCTATGGGTAATGTATTATTACTGGATATTGAAGCATGGAGTGGGAAGAATCTAACCCATGATCTCATTGAGCATTAAGTAGTATAGTTAGATTTTTTTGGTTTCCTGATGGATTTTATTTTTTATCTTCTTTTATTTCATTATTTTTTTAAGTAGCCAGAAGTTTATAGCACTTAATCCTATTCACCTATTTCACCTATCCCTTCATTTCTATGCCCTCTTGCAATCACGTGACAGTTCTCTGTATTTTTGAATCTGTTTCCGTGTTTGCTTATTTGTTTTCTTTTTTAGATACTATGTGTAAATGAAATAATATGGTATTTGTCTTTCTCAGTCTGACTTATGTCATTCAATATAATATCCTTTAGGTCTATCCATGTTGTTGCAAATAGCAAGATCTTTCTTTTTTTATGGCTGAGTATCATTCCATTGTATATAAATACCACATCTTTATACATTCAACTATTCATGGATGCTTAGGTTGTTTTCATATCTTGACTATTGTCAATAATGTTTCAATAAATATAGGGGTGTGTATATCTTTTTAAATGAGTGTTTTTGTTTTCCTGTAGTGAGTGCAGTTACTCAATTGTGTGATAATTCTATTTTTAATTCTTTGGGGAACCTCCATACTATCTCCCCCACCAACAGTGTACAACGGTTCCCTTTTCTCTACAATTCCATCAACACTTGTTATTTCTTATCACTTTCCCAGTGTGAGTCCCTTGGACTAAGGGTGCCTGATGTAGGGTCTGATACCCTTGCTTCTCCATGTTTATGATGTTCCTCCTATTTGTGATTCATGACACTGAGGGTTTGGTTTTTAATTGCATCTTTGCCCCTACTATCCTTTACAATGTGGCCTTCTCTCTGTGACTAGCCGTGAAAGATCTATTCTGGCAGTCTTCAAGTTGTTTGTAGAGTTAGTTACATAAATTTGGCTTTGCATCCGTAGTGTGTCCATGGGAGGAGGTGAAGTTGGGATCTTCCTACTCTGCAACTTCCTTCTTTCCCATAGCTTAGTTTTAAAGCCAGACTGTCTGATCAAAAGTTACTTCTAAAGCACTTTGATATACTATTTAGTTCAATGTGAAGCATAAATCAACTGAGTATTGAGTCTTTAGAAAAGCAAATTTATGTGTGCGGAAAAGGAAAATGGGAAAGACAGTAACATATCAAGCACTGATACTATAGGAGTTGGAGTTAACTTCTTGAAAAGCATCTAGATCGGAGGAGGAGCAAGATGGCAGAGAAGTAGGAAGTTGAGATAGAGTCGGATCCCAGAAGTTCATCTAGATAGTTATCAAATCAATCATATCAAATCATCAAACCCAGCATACTCAACAGGAGAGAGAAGAGAGGAAGAAGAGCAATCCTACGAGCAGAAAATTGACCAATTTCTGAAAGGTAGGACGTTTGGAAAAGTGATTCCAAAGCGACAGGAAGAGAGACTGCGGGGGGAGGGGCCGGCTCCCTGCAGCCGCAGAGCCGCGGAGCGCAAAATCGGAACTTTTAGAGTCTGATCCACTGACAGACATTGCTCCAGAGGCTAAGCAGGAGATTTAGCCCTCACGAAAACAGAGTGGTTTCAGGTCCCGCAAGGTTACAAAGAGACCGGGGGTGTCTGAGTGCGGCAGAGCTCCCAGATATCGGGGCGGAGAAGCCGGCAGCAGAGAAAGAGCCGCGCAGTGCGTTTTCAACTGGGGCTTACCCTAGACCGTAGCCACGGCCCTTCTAGCGGGGACACATAAGGCATTCTGGAGAGACCCCCTCCTTCCTCCTCAGGGAGGAGCAGCGCGGGAGTGCATGGCAGGAATCTGCTGGGTTTGGAGACTACAGGTGGGTCTGTGCGCCAGAGATATAAATGCGCTGCCACCGGTGGCTGAGCTCAGAGCCTGGGCGGGGCCCGGGAGATGGGAGTGATTGACTGCTTTCCTCTAAGGACACGCTGAGGAGTGGGCAGAGCGCTCGGCTCCTCCGACCGGATACTGGGAGCCGCCATTTGCATTCCTGGCATCCAGGGTGGTACGGAAAGCGCTAAGGGAACAAAGACTCCGGAGAGCGAACCTGAGTGAATTGCTTAGCCCCTCCCTGGGCAAAGGTGGGGCAATTCCCCCTCAGGCATAGACGTCTGACAAACAAGTTGAAAAAGCCCCTCCCAAGAAGATCAGTGAGAATATCCAGCCAAGCCCAAGTTCATCAATCAGTGAGCACTGTGGAACTCCAGAGTACTTTCTCTCTCACTCATCTATTCTTATCTCAATAAAATGACAAGGCAGAAAAACTCACCACAAAAAAAAGAACAAGAGACAGTACCGACAGCTAGAGACCTAGTTAATACAGACATCAGTAATATGTCGGAAATAGAGTTCAAAATGACAGTTATCAAATTGCTAGCTGGGCTGGAAAAAAGCATGGAGGAAATTAAAGAATCCCTTTTGGGAGAAATAAAATTCCTTTCGAGAGAAATAAAAGAAATAAAATCTAACCAAGATGAAATAAAAAAAGCTATTAATGAGGTTCAAACAAAAATGGAGGCTCTTAATGCTAGAATAAATGAGACAGAAGAAAGAATTAGCGACATAAAAGGCCAACTGACAAAGAATAAAGAAACTGAGAAAAAGAGAAACAAACAACTATTGGACCACGAAGGAAGAATTCGAGAGATAAGTGATGCCATAAGATGCAACAATATTAGAATAATGGAGATTCCAGAAGAAGAAGAAAGAAAGGGGTGGAAGGTATATTGGAACAAATTATTGTAGAGAATTTCCCTAATCTGCTGAGGGGAACAAACATCAAAATCCAGGAGGCACAGAGAACCCCCCTCAAAATCAATAAAAATAGACCTACACCCCATCATCTAATAGTAAAACTTACAAGTCTTAGCGACAAAGAGAAAATCCTGAAAGCAGCTCGAGACAAGAAATCGGTAAATATAGAGGCAGGAATGTTAGATTGGCAGCAGACCTATCCACAGAGACCTGGCAGGCCAGAAAGGACTGACATGATATATTCACAGCCCTAAATGAGAAAAATATGCAGCCAAGAATACTATACGCAGCTAGGCTGTCACTGAAAATAGATGGAGAGATAAAAAGCTTCCAGGACAAACAAAAACTAAAGGAATTTCCAAACACCAAACCCCCCTACAGGAAATATTGAAAGGGGTCCTCTAAGCAAAGAGAGAGCCTAAAAGGAACAGAGACCAGAAAAGAGGAAAGACAATATACAGTTAACAGGCACCATACAGGCAATACAATGGCACTAAATTCTATCTGTCAATAGTTACCCTGAATGTAAATGGGCTAAATGCCCCA
>JAPYYJ010002291.1:0-13037 GCA_028533885.1 Nasua narica | reverse complement strand
CCTAGAAAATGGCTGCGTCCTCATGACTGTAAGAGCCGAGAACAGGGTTTCTAAAGTCAAGCTCTTGATCATTCCATCAAGCTGCCTCTGAAGAATTCCATATCTTTAGAAATCTTGACAATTTCAACGGCTCAGCAGTATCACCTTCCCTGAGGGTACTTCAACAGACAGTAGGTTTACAAGAAATGCTAATTCCTTTTCCTTAAAGTGAAAGGTGAATGAGGGAACTCCAGGGACCTTTTAATTTTCTCTCCCATCCATATCTGGGCTTTATGCCCCTGCTGTTTTGAATTCCATTTCAAATGAAAAAATAACTAAAAACCACTCTCAGCCAAGCCATTTGGATTTAAAACAGACTGGCAGAAACCTGGAAAGAGTCAAGATTCTCCTTAATATATCAAATAGAGCAGCCAGAGCCAATCGGAGAGGCTTTGCTCCATTTTGTAGAGAATAGGTCATATTTTGAAAATGGATGAGTAAGGTTCACTGTTGCGACTTGTTTCAAGGTCTGGAGGCCAGGCCTGGTTTTGATCTGACAGGTCTGGCCTCCAACCGTGGGTTATTTCTTTGCAAAGACTCAGAGAGGCAGCTCACTTGCCAGGCACAGACCTGGAACTGTGTCCCTTTGAAGACTTCCTCTGTGGGTCTTAAGTGGGATTTGGTGCCCATTGTGGAATCCCAGTAATGAGCTCAAAACTAATGTTTTTCATTATGCCAGCAAACCAGTCAGCCCCTCTGTTTGCTCAGGTGCGTGGCTCTGTGCCCCATGCCCTGATCTCTATAGAAGAACAAAATAAATATTTTTAAAAGGAAGAAAGAACTGAAGATGAAAGAATGTCACAACTGGTGCGGTAGGAAAAGTGAGAGAAAGGAGGTTCTGGTCTCTTTAAAGTATCATAGATTTGCTATCTACTTTCTTTATTAATTGGTCACCCTCTAGTCCGCGAGGATAAAAAACAAAAAACAATCAGCTAATGATGTGGCAAGATTCATCCAATTAATTGGGGCTCCTTCTTAGGGTGGAGCAGTGCCAGTAGATGGCGCCAGAGGGCAGACACAGTGATCCCTGCTTCTCAGGGTGTGAAGGATTCGAAAAAGCCCAGCCAATAAATTCGGCTGGGACGAAAGCATGGGCGTCGCCCTCCCTCCGAGGGGACCAGGTAAAAACACTTCTTTTTTTTTTTTTCAGAGTAGGGAAGCATATGCGCTGGAAACGTTCTTGCTCTACCAGCCGGAGGCCAGGAAGTGAGAGTCAGATACTTTTTACAGGGCAGCTCTTATTTCAGAATGAAGGCTCAGCAGGTTGGAAGACATTGGAAGAAGAACCAAATTTCCCAGAAGCCTATGCTGAGATGGAATTGTGGAGGGTTGGGCTCAGGAAACTCACTGGGTAAAATGATGGAGCCTTATGTTGTCGGAATAAGCCCACCTGCCTCCACCGAGGGACTGGCTAGGTACCCGGGGGGAAAATAGGTCATGCTAGAATTGGCCAGAACTGGATTAAGATCCTACATGGGTGACCTTGACTGATTCTGTTTCTTTCTGAACAATGGTTGACTCATCCCTGGAATAGAAGTAATAGTTGTAAATGAGAGACAAATTTGATTTATAAAAAATACTTAGTACAACACTCAACATTCAACAATCTCTGAAAAACTCTTCCAGCTGGGACACTAAAACCCCTTCCTACGAGAATGGAGACAATCAGAAAAGACAACCTTCTCATCTGTGTCACCACTGCATCTGATACATATTGATTCTCTCTGGGCTTACCATGCTATTTTACATTTTATTTACTTATGCTGGTCCTAAGATTGGGTGCTCCTTTAAATAAGGGCTGTGTGGTAAAATTCTCCTTGCATTCCCAGAATCTATCAGGGTCCCTGAAACATAACATCTGTTTGAATACATGAGCTTTTCTTGTGAGCAAGTTGTTCCAACGTACCAAGCTAAATGATTCAGATACAGAATTATGGCCACATCTCACTTTCTTTCTCTTCACCGTGCCCAGGAAAGAAAATAGAAAATACTACAAACCCGGTGATGAAAATCAACTTTGAATTTTTTGTTTTAGCCAAAGACCAAATAGGAGCCAGATGCTAGGCAGCCATTTTCAGTATTGGCCAATTCATCCAGCCGAGATTCTGAATAAATTCCAAGAAAGAATTGTAATATTAGATGTAATTCTCTGATCTTAGTGTGTTAGGTTAAGATTTGGGCATGTGGCCTTCCTGTCTATGCAAGTCAGAGGGAGAGATGGTGAAGGAAAGAAGAATGACCTGGATGGAAGCAAATAATGGCAGACCAACAGAATCAGGGATGCCAGTGAGACCAATACTAAGGAGGGAACTGGAGATGACAGAGCTTGGCTATGGTGGTCAGACAGGCTCAGTTACTAAGTAGCCCCTATGATTGGGGCAAGTTACTTAATTGCTGAAAGACTCAATCTCTCTGTTTATAAAATAAAGTATTATTAGTCAGAATAGGTTAACCCATGCTATGGTCATATATCAACTCTGAACTCTCAGTGACTTAGCAAAACAGAAGTAAAAATTTCTCATTCACCCAAAGTCTCACCCAAAGGTAGGTTAGTGGAAGCCCTTCTCTACCCCAGGACTCAGGGATCCCATTTCCTTCTAGCTTGTGACACTACTCTACTCTCTTATCATGCAGTCTCCAGTGTTGTTACAGTAGCAGGGAAGAGAGAGCTGGAGAAGGCACACCGGCTCTGAAGTGCCTTTGTGCAGAAGTGACGTAGGTAATTTCTGCTCAGAACCCGCTGTGCAAAACAAGACACAGTCCCAGCCTAACTACAAGGGAGACTGAGAAATGTGGAGGGGCATAGAGCTATTTGGGGAGCACTATAGATTTGTTCGCCCCACTACATTTTAATATTTAATTAAAATAGTTTAATCAATCAGGATTAGCCTCTGCTGCATGAAATAGAATAGCCAATTAACAGTGGCTTTAAAAAGTTAGAGATTTATTTCCCCTATTATAAAAGAGGTAGGGCAGCTCCATGGTCATCAAGAGCATAAGCACCTTCTACCTTCATCCAAAAGTCCCTTCATGGTTGCAAGGTGCCCTCTAGGTACCAGGGCCATCTTTCAGCCAAGAAGAAAGAGAAAAAGATCAAGGTGATAAAAGGCACCCTACCTGCCTTAAGGAGCTCTCTCAAAAGCTCACCTCGCAACCTGCATGTATATTTCGTTGGCCGCTCCTAGCTACAAGGCAGCGAGTGATGTGTAGTCTTTATAAAACCTTTATGAATGGGAGAGTGAACGTTGGGAAGGCTACTAACCACCTGTGCCAAAATAATAATGCTCAATTCATGGGGTTATGGTGAGCACTTTACAAAAGTAAAAAAGCTTTGCCCAGGAGCCGACCATTATACGTGTCCAATAAATGTTAGATATTGTCATTTTTATTACCATATCATCATTTTGGAAGCCTGATCTTGGGGGAGACACCTTAGGGACCTGTCAAGAAAGTGGAGCAAGTCTTTGGTCTTAGTGAAGAAGATTTGGAAGAACAAGGCAAGGTAAGAGAGCCCAGGCCCTGGGTGAGGGATTAGGAAAAAAGAAAGCATTAGCTCTCAAGGGGAGGGACCAAGACAAAACATCATTCTGATGAGCTGGGCCAAGTCATCAGGGAGCTGGGGGTGCAGGATGGAAGAAGTTGAATGTGGTAGCACTTGGTTTATCTGAGGCTGACTCTGGTTAAGAGATGTAATTAGCCGAGAGAAGGACCCAAGAAAACATGGTGGAAAACCAGAAAGCATCACAGTGACTGTTGGTTGGCACCTTTAGAATCCAACCTTTCCGTACCCTCAACTCCACGTATGTACTCCCTTGCTTACTGGCCTCTTTCCACCTCTGTGAGGTCACCTCACCCCTTCACTTGGTTTCTGCCACCACAAATCTCAGCCCTTCTTAATGCTACTGCTTCTTCATCCTTTCCTTTAGTATATATTTATTGAGTACTTGCCATGGCCAGACATAGTTTTTAGTACTAGAGATAGAATGCGGAATAAGACAGGCAACACCTCTTGTAAATAATGTGTTGTCCTTTTCCTTCCTTGGATTGGTGCCCTCTGGGTAATTCTTCAGCCTGGTCCCTGGGACTTCCTCTCCCTGGGACTTACCCCTTGTTGGTCTTAACAGTTCTATTAGTCATTAAAACCCAGATATAAGAGAGATAACCTAAATCTTCATCCCACCTTCATGTCCCACTTCGATGTTGGCTCAGAGGTAGGGCAGTCCTATGTCTGTGATTGGAGGCATTCGTGGCTTCATCAGAAGATGCTGGAGAAGAAAGAGCTAGCGTTAACAATAGTCCTATTAGCCTGTACAATCCCAAATCTTTAGGTAGAACAATGAATAACTACTTGTGTCAATTAAGATTCTTGGGTGCAAGCAGCAGAAACAGAATCCGAGTAACTTAAGTAAAAGAGATTTACTGGAAGTATATGGGGCATCACAAACAAAATTTAAAGGAATAGCTGAAGAGTCAGACGTCAGATGGGACAGAGTCTGGGGCAACTTATGGAATTTGTTTGAAATCCATGCCTCCATTGGAAAGAATGTTGCCTAATCATAATTCTATGATTTTTCTCTCTCTATTCAAGAGACAAATTCCTGAGAGAAAGGGAGGCTGTTGTTATGGCTTGCGTTAATTTCTATCCCTTCCCACCCAAAGCCCAATTAATAGTTTCTACCAAATCTACAAGTAATAGGAACTGGTAGTTTCCCAAAGCAAAATTAGGGTGTGACTACCAGAATGGGGAATGAACGCTGGGTAGGCAAATACACAGATGTCTACCTCCCCAATCTGGGTAATGTTTCTATTCCCAAAGCTATGACTTTAGGAACATTTCATGAAGATGCATAAGAATGTGTCCTCCTGGAAACATTTTCAGTTGCAGGGAGCAAGACTGTGGCCTAATTACAAGAAAGTTATTGCTCATGCTGGGAATTTGGAGTGACATTGATAGAAATACCAATTACACATGATTTAACCATCCAAAAAAATGAAAGATTTTATTTTTGTATTACTTGTTTTTTTTTTAAGTCTGGTCTATATTTTTGTAATTGTAATTCTATTGAGTTTAAAATTAGTTATGGTTCGTGCACCTTCCTCCCTCTTACCACCTGGAACATGGATGTCTCCATCTTGAAACCTGGAGGCTGCCCTTTTGGATTATGAGGACTAAAACACCGGCAGGGCAAGACAGCATGCTAGAAGAAACCTAGATTCTGGTGACCTTATGGAACAGAGACATGATTTTAGCCCTGCTCTGTATTGCTCTATATTTTTCTGTAATAGAGAATAAGCTCCTACCTGTGCCAACCAGTCCAAGCTAATTCCAATTGCTTCTCTGAAGTTACGCCACCAGTAAAGGACAGAGCCCTGATTCTAACTCATTTCCAGAGCCTGGGCTAGATGAGGCAAGGGAAGCATTTGAGGTACAAAATTTAAGGAGGCACTCACGGTCAGGGTCATGCAGGTGCTGACCATGCTCTTGTAGGACCCTAAGCCTAGGTGCTTCCTAAAATTTTGAACCCTGGCTGCTTGTCTTGCCTTAGCCTGCTCAGCTTCATCAGCTCCCAGGGCCCAGGCCCTGTTGATACGCTATGACTGCGAGAAAGCAATTAGTCTTCATCTGAGATTTGAGAAACGCCTGCTTTGATATTAACTATGAGATGCAAGATTTTAAAACTTCCTTTCTTTTTTTTTAAAGATTTTATTTATTTATTAGGAAAGAGAGAGAGTGAGAGAGAGCATGAGAAGGGAGACGGTCAGAGTGAGAAGCGGACTCCTCATGAAGCTGGGAGCCCGATGTGGGACTCGATCTCAGGACTCCGGGATCATGACCTGAGCCGAAGGCAGTTGCTCAACCAACTGAGCCACCCAGGCGCCCTGATTTTAAAACTTTCTGACGTCTCCATTCCATAGCACCCCTGCTATTTCACGAGCTTGCTTTTCTCATTAGCTGGCACAGGAGTGAAAAGCCCTTCTGAAATACCTCGCCCTCCTATCCGCTTTCCAAGCAGGCAGCCTTGTTTATATATTGCTTCTCCTGGATGAATCATTTGTAGCAAGAGTATAGCTTCCACTTGTCCATGAGAAATGTTCAAAACAATCCTTTCTATTCTGCATAAAACCTCAGGCGTAACAATAGATATTCAAAGTAAGACAGCTACTTGTCAGCCTCTCAAAGTCAGGGAACAAATAATAGTAACTATGTGCCATCGAAAATCATTTTAAAAGAAAAAACAAAACCTCCCTGTGATTGCTTATTTTTTTGAGATCCTACCCTCCACCTTCTTTATATTTTGCTTCCTGAAGAAGCCTTTCCAGTTCCTTTTGCTTCTGGTTTCAAGGTGTTATTTTCACATGATGCTTCCTGAAACCGATAGAGTCATCATGGGGGTCAGGGGGCAGAGGGCTAGTTTAGGGGCAGGAGTTCAGTTGCCATTGGCATCTTAGGGATCAGAACCCCTAAATCAAGTTTAGAGGGAAATGTAGAGTCATTTCTCCAGAGTGTGTTTATTTGATATGCTGAATTTATGTAGTGCGACACAAAGACCTTCCAAAGAAATACATGTTCTGTAGATCTCTGCCAAACTCTCAGAATAGAGAAAAGGTGGTGAAGTAACAGGGGCTGGAGAAGGTAATAGAAGTGGAGAATGGGGTCTGGATCACGGCTTGTGAAGAGACACTGTCCCAGAGCCTTCACATTAATTTTCACGCCATCCCCCTTCAAAAAGAGTATTTTAATCTCCATCTTACAAGTAGAAAAAACAAATTCAGAGAGATTAAGTAAGTCTCTCAAGATCACACAGCAAAGAAATAGCAAGTGGGGACCCAATCCAGGTTGACCCGACTCAACACCAATTCTCTTGCCAAGTGTGCTTTGCTGCCTGCAAAAGCTCAGTCTATTTTCTATTAGACAGAAGATCAGCAAGATGTGGGAAGTCAGAAAACTGAGGATCTAGTCCCAGCATGGGCACATGGGACAAAGCCTTCATTTGTCCTGGGACTCCTTGCTCTTACCTGTGGAGCGAGAAAGTAGAACTAGGTGGTTCTTCAACAGCTTCTTCTCTCTGACAATCTGCATTTTCATATCTACTCCTAGCAAAGGCATCCAACAAAAGCACAGAAATAACAGGAAGGGTGAGCCACAGGCAGGATCCCTCCCTGTGGGTCAGGAGTCCAGGAAAGGCCAGAGACAGCCACTGCAGGATAAATAAACGAACTTGGTGTTCTTTGCACTGTTCCATTTTTTCATCAACCTTTCCAGCCCCTGCCTCCACCATCCAGGTACTCTGCTCCTGGCCTTACCACCTCCAGCCGGTCTCAACCTGCAGCACCTCATTCCGGCTTGCCTGGATTTCTGCAATGCCGAGTTAAAAGGCCTAATTGTTTTTTATCCAGCGAACTGGATGGTTCCTTTTTGCAAATTTTAAGAAGGTGCTTCTCAGACTTGGGTAGGGATAGCCCTGACTCAGGATATATGGCTTGGCAAGCAGAACATGGACGGACTTTCAGCTCCTGCCTTGCCCATTCAGCCAGATGCCCTCTGTAGTGCACAACTCAAACAACTGTATGTGGCAGCCCTGGGATGAGGCCTACTGTTGATTCAATACAGCAAATTGTACTCCATTCATCCAATTACACATGGCAGAGAAGAACCTGGGCTCTATCTTGACCCTTTTCTCACCTTCATTTCTCATGTTCTACCCACCACACTAATGATTTAGCTCCTATATACCTCTCAGAGTTCCCAGTGCTCTCCATCGCCACCACAACCCTGATCAAAAAAACAGCTTTCTTCTGAACTCCGGCACTAGCATTCTAACTGGCTTCCTTCCATCTATTCTGTCCTGCCTTGTGTTTATTCCTGTTGTCCCAGTCAGAAGGTATAGGAACTCAGTGAGTTTAACACTAGGAGCTAACAAATTAGAGGATCTTTTCAAAATATAAATTTGGCCATACCTCTTTCTTGCTTGAACTTTCAGTGGCTTCTGATGACTTTTAGACTAAGGATGAAACTCTTGACTCAGACCCCTCCCTATGCTTCCAGAGTCACTTCACATGTCTTCTTTTCAGCTCTCCTCTCCCCAGATCCTCAGGAAAGTCACCCATGAGCACAGTCTTCTCTCTACCTTGAACACTGGTCCCCCTTCTTTGCCTGTTAACTTCTACTCACACTTCGAGTGTGTCAAGGGATCAAGAATCACACCTTAGAGGGCGCTGGGTGGCTCAGTGGGTTGAGCAACTGCCTTCGGCTCAGGTCATGATCCCGGAGTCCCGGGATCGAGTCCCATATTGGACTCCCGGCTCTGTGGGAAGTCTGCTTCTCCCTCTGACCTTCTCCCCTCTCATTCTCAGTCTCTCGCTCTCTAATAAAAAAAAAAAAAAAACCACACCTTAGAAGGCCTTCCCTGATCCCCCTGACTAGCCAGCTCTCCTTAAGATAAGTCCCTCAGATGACTGCCTTCGGCTCAGGTCATGATCCCGGAGTCCCGAGATCGAGTCCCACATCAGGCTCCCAGCTCCATGGGGAGTCCGCTTCTCACTCCGACCTTCTCCCTTCTCATGCTCTCTCTCACTCTCTCTCTTTCCTAATAAATAAATAAATAAAATCTTTAAAAAAAAAAAAGATAAGTCCCTCAGAGACAAGAGCCTTCTTTCCTTTGCAGTACTCATCAGTTACATTTCCACACGTATCTGTGAGATCGTCTAACACTATCTCTCTCTCCAACTGACTTCCAAGCTACATCAGTGGTGTAGTGCTGGGTGCTGGGCTCATCGCTGTATAGTGTCAGGCACACAGTATCTCCCTGATAAATTTATGTTGAATGAAAGCAGGTTTGCCTGGCTTGGAGACACCAACATTTAGCAATGACCACTTTGGATCATCCCCCAAGTGATCTACTAGTTTAGCAACCCCAAACTGGGGGGTATAAAAGGCAGAGAAAGAAGAGCAAATCATAGAAGATAACAACTGGCAAACCATTCCTTCATAACTAACCAACTCTGAATGCATCTTCTATGAGGCATTGTGGTTAACTGGTTCAGGGCAAACATTTGTTGGATCAGTGAATAAAATCTAATCATTCAAGGCCCAGATTAGATGTCACATCTGCTAGAAAGACTCAGAAGTAATCTTACTGTCCCATACATGTCAGAGCATTTCATCATTCCCTCTCTGCTGATAGTTTGCATCTTGTGTTAGAATTATTTGGGTATATGTCTCATCTCATAGAGCACATTGGAATTGCCCAATTGATTTCTGTTCTGATCGGCCATCCCCCAACATCTAGCACAATGTCGATCTTAATAGTGTTCAAATAAGGTTCAGCAAAAGAATGAAGGAATAAATGGGTGATAAATCATGCTTGTTTAGTTCTCTCTCTCTCTCTCAGGAGTACAAACTGTTTGAGTGTATTTCTGACTTTCCTGATCCTATATTCTCTTCAAAAAGGCTGGGGAAAAAGATTACTTGGGATACTTTCAACCACTTTAAATTAATTAATTGTCCATCATTTAGTAAGTCTCCATTGTGGGAAGCCAGTTTCTTGTCTTCCTCCTCCCGTCAAGCATTTTCAGTCTGGATGATCTTGACAGCTTTCTAATTCAAATCAGAGAACTTCCAGTACCACATATGTGCCCCAAGCACCCCAGAGGCTCAAAATCCAGCTTTGGAGATCTCAGTACCAACCTTATGATCATTTAGGTATATGGCTAATGCTATTTGATAAGTGCCAACACTTTCAGTGAGTCTCTCGTTTGTACCAATGCAATACATGCATTAAAACATAGAAAATCAAGGGGCACCTGGGTGGCTCAGTCAGGTAAGTGTCTGTCCTCAGCTCGGGTCATGATCCCAGGATCCTGGGATAGAGTGCTACATCAGGCTCCTTGCTCAGCAGGGAGCGTGCTTCTCCCCTGCCTGCTGCCCGCCCCCCCCCCCCGCTTGTGCTTGCTCTCTCCTTCTCTCTCTCTCTTTCAAATAAACAATAATAGTTTTAAAAAAAATAGAAAAATCTAACTCTCTTATCAGGTCTCTGATTGAAAGACATTTCAGATAATATGTCAGGATGGTGAGAGTCTCAACTCTTCTCTGACCATGAGCTTCCATTAGGATTCTTACATGCATACCGAAATATGCCTAAGAGTTGTCAGGTGTTAGAGCAGAGGGAGATCTCAGAAGTTATTTGACCTAAATGCCCATTTTACAGATGGTGAAACTTAAGTCCCAGGAGAGGAAGGGACTGGCCAAGTGGGTCACCGAGTTGAGATGCACACTCAGCTTCAGAGGTCTTCAGAGTCAAAATACCTATTGAATTTCCTGGGGTGTGACAGGCTTTTTAAATACTTTATCACTGCTTATCTCTAATTACACCTCAGGAAAGGTGCTTTGTCTGCGTTTCATAGGTGAGGAAACTGAGCTCAGAGAGTTGAAATAATTTGTCTCAATGTTTCCTGTCTACCAAATATCTCAGATAACAAAGTTGGGGTTGAAACTCATATCTAAGTTTGAAGATAGAGCTCCCAGGGATAAAGTTCACTGGAACTTTGCGAGGAGCCCATTGCTATTGAGTGATGGGTTTGAGACCAAGAGAATACAAATTCCAGACTGGAGAATTCCAGAGCAGAGCAGTCATTATTTTTTGTATTATCTAAAAATAATACAAAACTATTGTATGGTCCCCCAAAATGTTACAGATGCATCCCGTAGAGCAGAGGTGTCGTAGGCTCCTGTACCCTTAAGCCTCGCACACAACCACTGCTAGCATCCAAAATAGTCAGACCAATACCTTATCAAACTTTATTGTGCATACAAATCACTTGGAGATCTATTAAAAGTGCAGATTATGGTTGAATAGATCTTGACTGGGGTCTGAAATTCTGCAGATTCTGAGATTCTCAGGTAATGCAAATACTCCTAGCTCTGGACCACACTTCACATAGCAAGGTTGCTGAAGATCTAGCTCAGTCTTCAGCAGCTCCATCCCCAGACTGTCAAGCAGCAAAATTCATAAGAATGAGGGAAGGCAGCTATGGTTGAGTAGTTGGAAGAGGCACAATGGGTATAGATATCGTTCGCTGAACATCTTACTATGTGCTGGTATAACACTGACGGCTTCATTGTACAATCACATTTAATCCCCTTTGTAACCTCCTTGGTGTCCTCAGTCTACAGATGAGGAAACAGACTCAGAGTTCAGGCAACTTCTCCAAATTCACATGGTTCTGTCTGATTCCAAAACTCATGCTCTTAACCACAATGCCAACTTCCTCCACCATGGGTGTCTCCTTTACACTCAGCAATTCTGAATGGTGCTTTCAAGGGGGAAGGAATCTTTGAGCAGATATTGATTAGCTGATAGGGACATCCCAAACTCAACACCAGAATGCTAGCGAATATCTTAGACCAGATGTTGATCAATTTGCTAGGGGAATGTGCAAAGGATTCATTCACACCAAGACAAAAATAAGCATAAATAGCTTGAGTGAAAAATTAGAAATAACTTGCATGCTCCACAATAGAGGAATGGTTAAATAAAACATAGTATGTTAATCAAATCGACATATTAATTAAGAAATGGGTATACCTATTTCAATAATATATTTGCTAGAATAGGATGATCCGACTCATTTTAGAAAAGATGTGAGTGTGGGGGAGCTGTGCGGGGGGTGTATGTTCACACATAGAAAAAGATTGGAATGAGGTGTTCCAAGAAATTAATATCAGTAACCTTTGAGTACTATTATTATTCATTTTTTCTTTTCTTTTCCTTTTATACTTAACTGTACTTCTCATTTTTCTATAACAAGGGTGAATCATCTGTGCAATTTTTTAAAGAAAAAATAAATATGCAAAAGAAGCCAAAAAGCTTTTCCAAAGGGGGCAATGGAAGTAGACAGACATGCATTACCAGATAGTAAAATACATTATAAAGCTGTAAATAATATAACAATTTAGGGTTGGGAAATACTAGACTGACATATCAGTAGAAGAGAATAAAGTAAAATTCAAGATTTGGATACATAAATAACTTACCTTTTCTCTTTACATGAAAGGCTTTTCTAAAAATAATACAAAACTATTGTATGGTCCCCCAAAATGTTACAGATGCATCCCGTAGATCACTGACAAAGTAGGGGGAAATATTTCTAATATATATGACAAATAAACGGGACTAGTTTTCTTAATAGATAAAGGGTTCTTATAACTCAATAGGTAATTTAGTAGAAAATGTAAGCATCTATTCAAAAACAATGGGGGAGGAGGTTGATGGCCAAGAGAATGAATCCTAGCTATAGTAACACCTTAGAAAGGGGGCGTGGCTTTTTGCCATGATCCCCCCAGTCATCAAAGTTTTTATGTAACTCTCAAGGTAGAAATTCAAATCATCCCCACCAACAGTGGAGGAGGGTTCCCCTTTCTCCACATCCTCTCCAGCATTTGTTGTTTACTGTCTTGTCGATTTTGGCCATTCTAACTGGTGTAAGGTGGTATCTCAGTGTGGTTTTGATTTGAATCTCTCTGATGGCTAAAGATGATGAACATTTTTTCATGTGTCTGTTAGCCATTTGTATGTCTTCTTTGGAGAAGTGTCTATTCATGTCTTCTGCCCATTTTTGGATGTGGTTATCTGTTTTGTGAGTGTTGAGTTTGAGGAGTTCTTTATAGCAGAGTTTGAGGAGTTCTTTAGATAGCAGACCTTTGTCTGTAGTGTCATTTGCGAATATCTTCTCCCATTCTGTGGGTTGCCTGTTTGTTTTGTTGACTGTTTCCTTTGCTGTGCAGAAGCTTTTTATCTTGATGAAGTCCCAAAAGTTCATTTTTGCTTGTGTTTCCTTTGCCTTTGGAGACATGTCCTGAAAGAAGTTGCTGTGGCTAATGTCATAGAGGTTATTGCCTATGTTCTCCTCTAGGGTTTTTATAGATTCCTGCCTCGCGTTGAGGTCTTTTATCCATTTCGAGTTTATCTTCATGTATGGTGTAAGAGAATGGTCAAGTT
>JAPYYJ010002290.1:0-13038 GCA_028533885.1 Nasua narica | reverse complement strand
AAACGAAATCTTGCCATTTGCAACGATGTGGATGGAACTAGAGGGTATTATGCTAAGCGAAATAAGTCAGTCAGAGAAAGACAATTATCACATGATCGCTCTGATATGAAGAATTTGAGAGGCAGGGCAGGGGGTTATGGGGGGGTGGGGAAGAGAAATGAAACAAGATGGGATGGGGAAGGAGACAAACCATAAGAGAGTCCTAAACTCACGAAACAAACTAAGGGTGGCTGGGAGGTAGGGGGGTAGGATTATGGACATTGGGGAGGGTATGTGCTATGTCAAATGCTGTGAAATGTGTAAGCCTAATGATTCACAGACATGTACCTTGGGGCAAATAATACATTATATGTTAATAAAAAATTTTAAAAAAATAATCCATTCAGTTACTTAATTTTAAATTTAAGTATGTGGGGCGCCAGCTTGGTTTAGTTTCCTAAGTCTCAGACTCAGTTTGGGCTCAGGTCGTATTCCAGGAAGTTGGAATGGAGCCCAATTTAGGCATAGAGCTCCTGCCCAGGGGGGAATCTGCTTCTTCTCTCTCTCTCTCCCTCTGCCTCTCCCCCCACTCATGCACACTCTCTTTATTTTTTTTTATTATGTTCAGTTAGCCAATGTATAATACATCACTAGTTTTTGATGTAGTGTTTGACAATTCATTAGTTACGTGTAATATCCAATTCTCATCACAACACATGCCCTCCTTAATACCCATCACCCACCTACTCCATCCCTCCACCCCCTCCCTTCTATACCCTCAGTTTGTTTCCTGGAGCCCAGTCTCTCATGGTCTGCCCCCTCTCTGATTTCTTCCCATTCAGTTTTCCCTCCCTTCCCCTATGGTCCTCCATGCTATTCCTTATATGCCACATATGAATGAAACCCTATGATAATTGTTTTTCTCTACTTGACTTATTTCATTAACATAATCCCCTCCAGTTCTATCCATGTCTATATAAAAGGTAGGTATTCATCCTTTCTGGTGGCTGAGAAATATTCCATTACATGAACCATATCTTCTGTATCCATTCATCTTTTGAAGGGCATCTCAGGTCCTTCCACAGTTTGGCTATTGTGGACATTGTTTCTATGAACATTGGGGTGCATGTGCCCTTTCTTCTCACTACATCTGTATCTCGGGGTAAATACCTAGTGGCACAATTGCTGGGTCATAAGGTACATCTATTTTTAACATCTTGAAGAACCTCTATACTGTTTTCTAGAGTGGCTGCACCAGCTTGCATTCCCACCAACAGTGGAACAGGGTTCCCCTTTCTCCACATCCTCGCCAACAATTTTTGTTTCCTGCCCTGTTAATTTTTGCCATTCTGACTTGTGTAAGGTGGTATCTCATTGGGGTTTAGATGTGTATTTCCCTGATGGCTAGTGATGTTCAACATTTTTTCATGTGTCTGGTTGCCATTTTTGTGTTTTCTTTGGAGAAGTGTCTGTTCATGTCTTCTGCCCCTTTCTTCACTGGATTATTTGTTTTTTGGGTGTTGAATTTGAGAAGTTCTTTATAGATGTTGGATACCAGCCCACTATCTGTAAAGTCATTTCAAATATCTTCTCCCATTTCATGGGTTGCCTCTTTTGTTGACAGTTTCCTTTGCTGTGCAAAAGCTATTTATCTTGATGAAGTCCCAAATGTTCATTTTGTTTTTGTTCCCCTTGCTTTTGGAGATGTGTCTTACAAGTTGTTGTGGCCCATGTTGAAGAGGTTACTGCCTATGTTCTCCTTTAGGATTTTGATGGTTTCCCATCTCACATCTAGGTCTTTCATCCAGTGTGAATTTATTCTTGTGTGGGGGGTAAAAAAGTAGTCCAGTTTCATTCTGCTGAATGTGGCTATCCTGTGTTCCCAGCACCATTTGTTGAAGAGACTTTCTTTTTTCCATTGGATATGCTTTTCCACTTTGTCAAAAATTAGTGACCATACAACTGAGGGTTCATTTCTGGATCTTCTGTTCTCTTCCATTGATCTTTGTGTCTGTTTTGTGCCAGTACCATACTGTCTTAATTGCTACAGCTTTGTAATATAACTTGAAGTCTGGAATTGTGATGCCTCCAGCTTTGCTTTGTTTTTTCAAGATTGCTTTAACTATTTAGCATTTTTTTGTCATTCAACACAAATTTTACGATTGTTTGTCTTAGCTCTATGAAAAATGCTGGTGGTATCTGAGAAAGATTGGATTAAATGTGTAGATTGCTTTTAGCAATATAAACATGTTAACAATATTGGTTCTACCAATCACAAGCATGGGATATTTTTCCATGTCTTTATATCATCTTCAATTTCTTTCACCAGTGTTATATAGTTTTTAGATCACAGGTGTTTTACATCATGGGTTAGGTTTATATCTAGGGATCTTATGGGTTTTGGTAAAATTGTAAATGGGATCAATTCCCTGATTTCTATTTCTGCTGCTTCACTATTGGTGTATAGAAATGCAATAGATTTCTGTACATTGATTTTATATCCTGGGACTTTATTGAATTCATGTATCACTTCTGGAAATTTTTTGGTGGAGTTTTTTGGATTTTCAATATAGAATATCATGTCATCTGCAAATGCTGAAAGTTTGACTTCTTCCTTGACAATTTGTATGCCTGTTCTTTCTTTTTGTTGTCTGAGTGCTGTGGCTAAAACCCAGTATTACATTAAATAACAGTGGTGAGAGTGGACATTCCTCTTATTCCTGACCATGTAGAGGAAAAACTCAGTTTTCCCCCCATTGAAGGTAATATTAGCTCTGGGTCCTTCATATATGGCCTTTATTATGTGGAGGTGTATGCACCCTATAACTCTATGTTCTCAGGGTTTTTTATTATGAATGGATGTTGTACATTGTCATATGTTTTTTTTTTTTTTTTGCATCTGTTGAGAGGATCATATGGTTCTTATCCTTTGTTTCATTAATGTAGTGTATCATGTTGATTGATTGGAGAATATTGAAACACCCTTGTAGCCCAGGAATAAATCCCATTTGATCATGGTGAATGATTCTTTTAATGTATTGTTGGATTCAATTTACTATCATTTTGTTGAGAATTTTTGCATCCATGCTTATCAGGGATATTGGCCTGTAGTTCTCTTTTTTAATGGAGTCTTCATCTGGTTTGGGTATGAGAGTAACACCATCGGCCCCCAGGTTGTTTGTCTGCCTCCTCACCAGGATCTGCCTGGCACCCTCTGGGTTTTATCCCAGGGAAGTCTGGTGGCTTTGCAAACTCCAGGCTTTAGGGATTTGATGTGGGCAGGCGCCCGGGCTGGTCTTCTGGAGTAAGGTCTCACCCCAGTGGGACTGAGGCAAGCTTGACCTAAAAGGACAGTCTACCAGAGTGCAGGGAAATAGGGTTTGGTGGAAACAAGTGAGGTAGCCTGTGCTGGCCCAGTGCTGTCTCCTTCTGGAGGATCCATAGATCCATGGATCCATGTTTCTGCTGAGGGGCGGGGAGAGAAATGACTCCAGAGGGAGGGCTCCTGTGTGCCCCGAGAGGCCTCTCCAGGAATACTACCTCTCTGTGACTTCTTTAGAAGGGCCAATCATCTCCCCTCCATGAGCTACAGGCTTTCTTCAGATGGCTGTCCCCATGCCCTCTGCCCCCCAGGTGTTCACCTGTCTTCTCTCCAGGAGCAGGGCAGCGCCCTCGGGGCTCTAGGCCAGCCACGCCCACCAACCTTTCAAATTCCAGCCACTGGGCCCCACTGCAAGAACTCACAAAAATCGAGCCTCCCTTTTTCCTTTTTCCCAGCATATGCCTTTGGGGAAATGTTCTCCTTGTGCATTCCCCTGTGTGCTCCTCTCTCTCTCTTCCACAACCTTGGCTTCCTCTCCTCCAAGGCAGTCATGAGCCCCTTCTCCCCAAACCGTATCTCCCCCATTCCTACCCTCTTCCAAGACGCTCTTCTCTCCTTGAGTTGTGGAGCTTGTTCTGTCCTCAGGCAGATTTCTGGAGTATTTAGGATGATCCAATAGTTCTCTTGTTGTGTTCATCAGACAAGACCAGCCTAGGGTCCTCTTACTCTGCCAACGTCTTAGCGGCCCCCAGTTTTTCTTCTTTTTAATAGTCTCCAGGCCCAGCCAGGAACCCAGCTCGGGGCCTGAACTCATGACCCTGAGATCAAGACCTAAACCGAAACCAAAAGTCAGACACTTAACTAACTGAACCACCCAGGTGCCCTGGTTTTGATATTCACAATACTTCCCAACTAGACTGAACCTTACCTAACTTTCCTTTGAAGACCTCAATCAAACTGAGGTGTCCTGAGCTCTCCCCTCTTCTTCATTCCAGGTTGATTTTGCTATTGTTTTTCTGGATTCTATTTCACTTACTGCTGCTCTGAGCTTTGTTATTTCTTCTTTTGACTTTGAGCTTAGTTTGTTCTTCTCAGTTCCTTGAAGAGTAAATAAAGGTGGGTTATTTTTTCTTTCTTAGTGTAGGCTTTTATTGTAGTAAACTTTCCTTGTAGAATTGCTTTTGTAGTATCTCATATTTTCATAAGTAGTGTTGATATTTTTATTTTTTCAAAATATCTCTTGGTTTCCCTTTGACATCTTCTTTCACCCATTGCTTTTGGGGAAGTGTGTTTTTTTAATTTCCACATATTTGTGCATTTTCCAGCTTCCTTTGGTTCTTGATTTTTTGTTTCATAACACTATGATTTTAAAAAGAGTTACTTGCATGAGTTCAGTCTTCTTCAATTTGCTAAGTCTTGTTTTGTAATTCACTTATCTATCCTGGACAACGTTCCTGGTGTGCTTCACAAGGATGTGTATTCTGCTGCTCTTGGATGATACCTTCCATATATATCTGTTAAAATTTTTAGTTGAAAGTATGGCTCAAATCCAATATTTCCATGTTGATATTTTGTCAGGATGATTTATCCATTAGTACTATTAGAATAATGAAGTCCCTACAATTATATCATTAGCTGTTTCTCCCTTCCTATCTGTTAGCATTTGCTTAATAATTTTGGTTCTCCCATATTGGATCCCCTATATTTACCACTGTCACATCTTCTTGATGAATTGACTCCTTTATTTAATGAAGTTTTATGTCTCTTGTTACCATTTTTGGCTTAAAATGTATTTTGTATGATATATCTACTCCTTCACTCCCAATCATTTAAGAACTAGCATATCCTTCTCAAATTCTTCAAAAAACCTGAAGAGTAAGTACACTGCCTACCTCATTTTACAAGACTAGCATTACCCTGATATCAAACAGGTGACTACTACAAAGAAAAAAAAAAAAAACAAAAAAGAAACGAAAGAAACTTACAGACCTAATCCCTAATGAATATAGATACAAAATTCCTCAACAAAATATTTCAAACCAAATTCAACAGCATATTAAGAGGTTCATGCACCATGATCAAATAGGATTTATAGCAGGGACACAGGCTGAGCCAAAATACACAGATCAACAGATGCGGTGCAGCACACTGGTAGAATGAAAGATTAAAACCATGTGATTGGTAGGGAGCCAAGACGGCAGAGGAGTAGGGGACCCCGTTTCACCTGGCCCCCTGAATTTAGCTGGATATCCACCAAACCATTTTGAACACCCCTGGAATCAGCCTGAGATGTAAGAATATACTTCTGGATCTTGACAAGCAGAAAGCTGACTGCTTTTTCCAAGGTAGGACATGCGGCGTCATGAACCCGTGAGGAGACAACAGAAGATAAACCAAAGGGGGAGGGAGCCTCCAGAAGCCGCTCCCGGAAAGTGACACAATGGTGGAGTACAAAATGGGAATCCTTGGAAATCCGCTCGGTGAGAGACACCCCTCTCTGAAAGGGGCTCCGGGCGAAAAGGCAGAATTCTAGGTGAGGCACTGTGGCCTGAGGATATGAGGAGCCCGGCGTGAAAGGCGCTGCGGGGACCACTACGCGGGCCCAGCAGCGCAGCGGAAGCGGGTTATGCGCAGGGAGCCCGGGCAAGGACTCTCAGCTGGGACCACCGCAAACCGCGAGCTGCGCTGCTGGATAATCGCTCTTCTCCGGAGCAGCCTGAAAAAGTCCGGAGCCTGTGCCTGACTGGGCCAAGACTTGCAGGGCGCTAGTGGCCCGAAAGGACATGGGAGCAGCAACCAGACGAGACCCAGCATCTTCGGGCGCGGGCACAAGCCCATGGGCGCTGGCGGTTTTGGAGTCCCGAAGGGCAGTGGCCCTCCCAGGCCCCGGGACTACCTCTGAGACTCGCCGTCAGTGTGACCTTGGGAGGCTGCAGTTTTCTGCGGCGCCGACAGAAGCCGAGACGCTTTGTCCTGCGGGGTTGATTAAAGAGGGCAGCCTGACAATTGTCTGCTCTGTGCCAGAGGTTTGGGTGCAGACATTTCTGGGCGGACCCTCTGAGGAGGTGCAGGAAGCCTCCCGGGAACAAAAGCCACACAGAGGACGAGTCTCCACTGAGCCCATCCCCGCCCCGGTGGTAGGACAAGTCCGCCCAGGCAGGGTCACCTGAGAAACAGCGCGGGAGGCCCCTCTCCCGGAAGACAGGCTAGGACGACACGGGGATGACAGCCCAATGGGTCCCCTAAGACTGTAAAATCCCAACACTCCGGGGAAAATAGTATATGGAGTTCCAGATGTTGCCTCACGACTTGTTCGTTTTTCAGATAAAATACTCGTTTTTCTTCTTTTTCTGTTATTTCTTTTTACCTTTTTCTCATTTCAACTAGGTATTTATTTATTTTTAACCATTTTTAAGATTTTATTTATTTATTTGAGATAGAGACAGTGAGAGAGAGCATGAGAGGGGAGAAGGTCAGAGGGAGAAGCAAACTCCCCGTGGAGCCAGGAGCCTGATGTGGGACTCGATCCCAGGACTCTGGGATCATGACCTGAGCCGAAGGCAGTTGCTCAACCAACTGAGCCACCCAGGCGCCCACAACTAGGTATTTATTATATCAACTTATATTTCATAGTGACTTTTTAACTTGTATTTTTTCACACCTTTATTTTTTACAGATATATGCTTCATCTTGGGCCTCTTTTCACTCTATTCAATTTTATCTTTATATACATAGATGTTTTACTTTCCTTGCAATTTTCGGATATGGTGTCTTCTAACACACAAACCAAATTCACCCTGGAACAACGGGAACACCCTGCTTTACCCACACTGTGAGATTATAGTCACTCCTTCCTCTACCCCACTTCCTAAAAATGTTTTTAGTTTTATTCTTGTGTTTCACTTTATTTTTTGGTGGTGGCTTCCAACCACTCTGGATTTTGCTATGGTGCATCTTACTTGGGTCATGGTTGATATTTTGGACTCTGTTCATTTGCTCAACCATGCTTCGACAGAATGACTAGGAGAAAATCTCAGCAAAGAAAAGAAACAGAGACGATGTCCTCTGCCACAGAAATAATGTATACAGATATAAGCAAGATGTCAGAATTAAATTTAGGATAGCAATCATAAAGTCAATAGCTAGGAAGATAAAATCATTAATGACAATACAGAATCTCTAAGGGCAGAAATAAGATCTAATCAGGCCAAAATTAAAAATGCTATGAATGAGATGCAGACTAAACTGGAAACTCAGCCAGGGTAAATGAGGCAGAAGAGAGATAAGTGATCTAGATAAGCTGATGGAAAGGAAGGAGGCTGAAGAAAACCAAGATAGGCAGCTTAGCACATGAAAAAAAGGATTGGAGAGATTAATGATGCCATGAAATGTTCCAGTGTCAGAATTACTGGGACCCCTCTCAAGATGGTGGAGAGAGAGAAAGAGGACTACAAGCTATATTTGAGCAAATCATAGCTAAACTTCCCTAATCTGGGACAGAAAACAAGCATTCATGTCCAAGAGGCAGAGAAGTCAATAAAGTCAAAGTCAATAAAAAATAGATCAACACCTTGACATGTAATAGTGAAGCTTGTGAATCTAACAGCAAAAAAGCTACCCTGAGAATATCTAGAGGGGGAGGTTCCTCACATATGGAAGGAGGAAAATCAGAATAATGTTGGACTCTGCCACAGAGACCTAGCAGGCCAGAAAGAGCTGGTAAGACATATTCAGGGTACTAAATGAGAACACCATGCAGCCAAGAATTCCTTATTCAGCAAGGCTCTCATTCAGAATGGATGGATAAAGAGCTTCCAGGACAGAGAGAAACTAAAAGAATATGCAAACACCAAGCCAGACCTGCAAGAAATATTAAGGGGGATTCTGTAAGGGAAGAGGGACCCCAAGAGTAATATAAACCAGAAATTAACAATCTACAGAAACAGAGATGTTATAGGAAATACAATGGCACTAAATTCATATCTTTTAATAGTTACTCTCATAGTAAATGGTCTGAACGCTCCCATGAAAAGACACAGGGTTTCAAATTGGACGAAAAGCAGGACCCATCCATATGCTGTCTACATGAGATTCATTTTGAACCTAAAGACACCTCCAGATTGAAAGTGAGGGGATGGAGAACCATTTACCATGCTAATGGACCTCAAAAGAAAGCTGAGGTAGCAATCCTCATATCAGACAAATTAAATTTTAAACCAAGACAGTAATAAGAGACATAGAGAGATACTATATTATACTTAAAGGATCTGTCAAACAAGAAGATCTAACAAATGTAAATATCTAGGCCCCCAACATGGGAGCAGCCAATTACATAAACCAATTAATAATCAAAATAAAGAAACACATTGATAATAATACATCAATAGTAGAAGTTAACATTCCACTCACAGCAATGGACAGATCATCTAAGCAGAAGATCAACAAAGAAACAAGAGCTTTGAATGACATATTTTACCAGATGGACATCATAGATATATATAGAACATTCCATCCTAAAACAACAGAATACTCATTCTTCTCCAGAAGAGATCACATGCTGGTTCATAAATCGGGTCTCAGGCAATACCAAAAGATAGAGATTATTCCCTCCATATTTTCAGACCACAGTGCTTTGAAACTGGAACTCAACCACAAGAAGAAGTTTGGTAGGAACTCAAACACATGGAAGTTAAAGAGCACTCTGCTAAAGAATAAGTAGGTCAACCAGTAAATTAAAGAACTTAAACAATTCATGGAAACTAATGAAAATGAAAACACATTGGTTCAAAACCTATGGGATACTGCAAAGGTGGTCCTTAGAGGGAAGTACATAGCCATCCAAGCGACTCTCAAAATATTTTAAAAATCCCAAATGCTCAACCTAACCTTACACCTAAAAGATCTGGGGGGAAAAACAGCAAATAAAGCCTAAACCAAGCAGGAGAAGAGAAATAATAAACATTAGAGCAGAAATCAAGGAAACAGAAACCAGAAAAACAATAGCACATATCAACAAAACTAGAAGCTAGTTCCTTGAAAGAATTAATAAGATTGATAAACCTCTGGCCAGACTTATCCAAAAGAAAAGAGAAAGGACTCAAATTAATAAAATTATGAATGAAGGAGGAGAGATCACAACTTATACCAAGGAAACAGAAACAATTATCAGAAATTATTTCCAGGCACTATATGCCAGCAAATTAAGCAATCTTGAAGAAATGGATGCATTCCTGGAAACCTATCAACTACCAAGACAGGAAGTAATAGACAATCTGAGCAGACCAATAACCATCAAGGCCACTGAAACAGCAATCAAAAACTTCCCTAAAAACAAGAGTCCAGACCCAGATGGCTTCCCAGGGGGAATTCTACCAAACACTGAAAGAAGACATAATACCTATTCTACTGAAGCTGTTTCAAAAAATAGAAATGGAAGGAAAACTCTCAAACTCCTTCTATGAAGTCAGCATTACCCGGATGCCAAAACAAGACAAAGATCCCATCAGAAAGGAGATTTACAGACATGGACATTGGTGTGCTATCATGAGCACTGTGAGTTATGTAAGACTGGTGAATCACAGACCTGTACCCCTGAAACAATTAATACATTCTATGTTAATAAAAAATAAAATAGAATACATTTAAAATTTTAAAAAGGAGACTTACAGACCATAATCCCATGTGAACATGGATGCCAAAATACTTGACAAGATCCTAGCCAATACGATCCAACAGTACATTAAAAGGACTATTCACCATGACCAGGTGGAATTTATTCCTAGGATGCAAGGGATGTTCAACATTCAGAAATCAAAGTGATAGAGCACATTAACAAAAGAAGAGACAAGAACCATATGATCCTTTCAATTGATGCAGAAAAAGCATCTGACAAAATACAACAGCTGTTCCTGATTAAACCTCTTCAGAGTATAGGGATAAAGGGACCATATCTCAACATCATAAAAGCCATCTATGAAAGACCCACAGCTATTATCATTCTCAATGGGGAAAAAATAAGAGCTTTCCCTTGAGGTCAGGAACACAACAGGGATACCTACGCTCACCACATTGCTCAACATAGAACTAGAAGTCCTAGCCCCAGTAACCAGACAACAAAAAGAAATAAAAGGCATTCAAATTGGCAAAGAAGTCACTCCATCTCTTCACAGATGACATGATACTTTACGTGGAAAATCCAAAAAACTCCACCTGCAAATGGCTAGAACTCATACAGCAATTCAGAAATGCCGCAGGATATAAAATCAATACACAGAAACAACTAACAATGTGACTGAAGAAAGAGAAATTAAGTAATTGATTCCAATTACAATAGCACCAAAAACCAAAAAAAAGTTAGGAATAAACCCAACCAAAGGAATAAGGGACCTATACTCTAGAAACTATAAAACGCTCATGAAAGAAATGGAGGAAGACACCAAGATATAGAAAAACATTCCATGCTCAGGGATTGGAAGAACAAATATTGTGAAAATGTCTATGTTGCCCAAAGCAATCTACACATTCAGTGCAATCCCTATCAAAATGTCATTGACATTTTTCACAGAGCTGGAACAAATAACCCTAAAATTTGTATGGAACCAGAAAAAATCCTGAATAGCCAGGGAGGCATGTTGAAAAAGAAAACCAAAGCTGGGGGCATCACAATGCCTGATTTCCAGCTGTATTACAAAGCTGTGATCACCAAGACAGCATGGTACTGGCACAAAAACAGACACATAGATCAATGGAATAGAATAAGGAAAACCAGATATGGACCCTCAACTCTATGGTCAACTAATCTTCAACAAATCAGGAAAGAATATCCAATGGAAAAAAGATAGTTGCTTCAACAAATGGTGCTGGGAAAATTGCACAGTCAGATGCAGAAGAATGAAACTGAGCCATTATCTTACACCATACACAAAGATAAATTCAAACTGGATGAAAGACCACAATGTGATACAGGATTCCATCAAAACCCTAGAGGAGAAAATAGGCAGTAACCTCTTCTACATGGGTCACAGCAACTTCTTGGAAGATGCGTCTCTAAGGCAAGGGAAGAATGCCTAGGTGGCTCAGTTGGTTAAGCATCTGCCTTCAGCTCAGGTCATGATCCCAGAGTCCCGGGATCAAGTCCTGCATCAGGCTCCTTGCTCGGCAGGGAGCCTGCTTCTCCCTTTGCCTGCTGCTCCCCCTGCCTGTGCTCTCTCTCTCTCTCTCTCTGACAAATAAATAAATAAAATCTTTTTTAAAAATTAAAATATAGGCAATGGAAACAAAAGCAAAAATGAAATAAGGGGACTTCATCAAGATAAAAAGCTTCTGCACAGCAAAGGAAACAGTCAACAAAAGTAAGAGGCAACCCGTGAAATGGGAGAAGATATTTGCAAATGACATTACAGATAGTGGGCTGGTATCCAACATCTATAAAGAACTTCTCAACTCAACACCCAAAAAACAAATAATCCAGTGAAGAAAGGGGCAGAAGACATAAACAGACGCTTCTCCAAAGAAGACACAAAAATGGCTACCAGACACCTGAAAAAATGTTGAATATCACTAGCCATCAGGGAAAAACAAATCAAAACCACAATGAGATACCACCTTATACCAGTTAGAACGGCAAAAATTAACAAGACAGAAAACAAAAAAAGTTGGCAAGGATGTGGAGAAAGGTGAACCCTCTTCCACTGTTGGTAGGAATGCTAGCTGTGCAGCCACTCTGGAAAACAGTATGGAGTTTCCTCAAGACATTAAAAATAGAGGTACCTTATGACCCAGCAATTGCACGACTAGGTATTTACCCCAAGATACAGATGTAGAGAAAAATGGGGCCCCAGCACCCCAGTGTTCATAGCAGCAATGTCCACAGTAGACAAACTGTGAAAGGAACCAATACGTCCTTCAACCGATGAATAGATAAAGATGTGGTACATATATTCAATGGACTATTACTCAGCCATCAGAAAGGATGAATATCTACTATTTGCATTAACACGCACAGAACTGGAGGGGGTTACGCTAAATGAAATAAGTCAAGCAGAGAAAGACAATTATCATATGACTTCACTCATATATGGAACATAAGGAATAGCACAGAGACCATAGGGGAAGGGAGGGAAAACTGAATAGGAAGAAATCAGAGATGGAAACAAACTCTGGAGTTTGGAGAAACTCTAGACTCCAGGAAACAGACAGGGTTACAGAGGGAAGGGATTGCGGGGATGGAGAAATTAGGTGATGGGTATTAAGGAGGGAATGTGTTGTAATGAGCACTGTGTATTATACACAACTAATGAATCACTGAACACTACATCAAAAATTAATGATGTTGGGTAATATGTTGGGTAATTGAATATAATAATATAAATAAATAAAATCTTCTTTAAAAAAGGAAAAATATGATTATCTCAATAGATGCAGAAAAGCATTTAACAAAACACAGCATCTTTCCATGGTAAACACACTCAACTAATTAGGTGTAGAAGGAATATGCCTCAACGTCATAGAGGCCATATATGACAAATCCATTCCTAATGCACTCAATGGCAAAAGGTTGGAAGTTTTTCCTCTAAGATCAGAAACAAGACAAGGATGCCACCCTCACTCCTCTTATAGAACAGAGACTGGAAGTCCCAGCCTCAGCAATCTACCGAAAAAAGAAATAAATGGCATCCAAGTTTTTTAAAAAAGTATAATCATCTTTGTTTAGAAATGGTACAATCTCACATACAGAA
>JAPYYJ010000229.1:0-22200 GCA_028533885.1 Nasua narica | reverse complement strand
CCATCTAAACAAAAGATCAACAAGGAAATAAAGGCTCTAAATGACACACTGGACCAGATGGACATGACAGATATATTCAGAACATTCCATCCCAAAGCAACAGAATACACTTTCTTCTCTAGTGCACAGGGAACATTCTCCAGAATAGATCACATCCTGGGACACAAATCAGGTCTCAATTGGTACCAAAAGATTGGGATCATTCCCTGCATAATTTCAGACCACAATGCCATGAAACTAGAACTCAATCACAAAGAGAAAGTTGGAAAGAACTCAAATACATGGAGGCTAAAGAGTCCTACTAAAGAATGAATGAGTTAACCAGAAAATTAAAGAAGAATTTAAAAAGTTCATGGAAACAAATGAAAATGAAAACACAACTGTTCAGAATCTCTGGGACTCAGCAAAGGCGGTCCTGAGAGGAAAATATACACCAATCCACATTTGCTTATTTACTGTGTGGCCCCAAAATGATGATCTCTATAGTGACATAGCAGTGGGTCATCGCCAGTCTGTCCTCCTTTTTCTATCAAGGAGAAGTTTCAACTCAAAATAACACAATGTAATAGAGTCTGTCCCTAGAGGAGTGGATATTAATGGCTAATGTACCTCTTTTATGATTCACCTGGGCCTTGAAAACAGAGTAAAGAAAGCCAGAGTCCCTCAGAATGACAGTGGGGACCCAATGATTCCAAACAGAAGATAGATGATTGATAGACAGATGCTAGATAACAGATAACAGATGATAGATAATAGAAGATCAATAGATGATAGATAATAGATGATTGATAGATGATAGATAATAGATCGATAGATGATAGGTAATAGATGATTGATGATAGATAATACATAACAGATGATTGATAGATGATAGATAGATGAGTGGTAATAGACAGATATTGATAGATGATAGATAATAGACAGAATGATATCTTCTATTGGCTCGGTTTCACTGGAGAACCCTGATAGATGATATCACAATTTTACTGATGCAATTCCCAAACCAAGGTTGTGTGCACTTCTTGTGAAAGATGTTTTCTATTCTCAGAAGCAAATTTAAGCCCTTCATTTATTTCTATTTCCTAGTATAATTTTCAGGCCCTTGATGTTTCACATAATCACTTGAGGAAAATGAGTGCTTAAACTCAAACGGAAAACTGGCAATGGAGATATGAACTTAAGTTTTGGGATAATAAAATTCTCTCCAAATTTCCACCTGCAATTCAGTTTTTGTTGTACACATGCCCATTTTAACATTTTTCCTGGAGTAGAATGGTAGGAAGATGAAGCAAGCCTGTGTAAGGAATACCTACCCTCCCAAGAAATGCCAGCAAGTTCTGGTAAAAGGCCAGTATTGATTGTTCTTAAGTCTATTCTGGATTACTAAACCAATCAGTTGTCAGCTATACAAGTATTGTAAGCCACAAAGGACAGTATTAAAGCTATTTGTCTCAAGTAGTTTTTTCCACATAATTAGAGCTATTCCTCAATATCTGAATCTCAGGAGACAGTTCTGAAACTTGCTGTATATCATGCAGCTGGTCCATGGCTGCAGAGCAATGATGAGCAAAGCCCTCTTACCTCTCTCAGCTCTGACCAGTGATTCCAGAGGGTGTTTTGTGCTGAGTTTGCTTTCTGAACCCCCAGCTGAGATCTGTGAAGAAACACGAGGTTTCCCAAATCCTTCACAGCCCTCACCATGTGGTTGTGTCATCAGTAATATTTATATGATGTTAAAATCCAGACGCAATTCTTCACTTGCCCAAAAACTAAGCCAAGCACCAGATTTGGGCGAGTAGTGAGATGACTCACTAAAGCCGAAATCAGTGCGTCTCAAATGGAGCCTTAAGAAACTGAAGAAGGAAGAGGTAGAGATGGAGGAAAGGCTGGCCCACTGGCTCCTGTCTCTGTCTAAGGGCTGGGTGATGGCTCGGAGCTCTGGGGGACGGGCAGAGCTGCTGGGGGTGAACAAAGCTGCGGCCCAACGATGTTCCAAGGACAGCATGCGAAGGAGGAATCCACAACCCAACTTCTGCTAACACCCGCAGGTCAAAGGACCATTTCCTTTGGGGAGAGAAAGGCCAGCAAGCGACTGAGTTGCAGATCAGAGTCTTGTATTGACAAGGTGACTGGGGTATATGTTTCTAAGGACATCCGAATAGGCGTCTGTCACAACCTGGCAATCCAAGAAGAGGCTGCTGACAATAACGTCACGGCTTCTCTTTTTCAATCTCTTTTTACGTTTTGCTTACAAAGGAAAATGAACTCAACCCAATTAACTTAAGAATACGAGTTAAAATGGCTACTGGTCATGATCTTGTAGAAAAATGGCCTCCGAAAGTATAGATATTCCATTATTGGGGGGATATGGTCTTTCCCATGATGAAAACTTCATTTCCTTGTTTCATATGGTTGTGACCAAAAGTAATCTAGAACTCCAACTCCATCCAGACAGATGAAGAATGGATTGTTGAATTTTTTTTAATCAACGGAGCCATTTCAAACTTAAGAGGCAGTGGGGTGTTCATCTTGTAAATGCCACAGTCATTCCAGACATTTTACTTCACTGATTTGAGGAAGATATTTATGGACTTTTCTGGGCTGTGCAATAAGACTTTATATGAATGTGTTACAAGATGCATTAACTTTACTGTAAGAACAGCCCTCACATGTATGAAAGAGCATCATAAGTCACACTTACTGTTTCTTTAAACTTGCCAAGTTTTCTGGTTCATTTTCTTTGTGAGACCATGTGTGCACTTGGCTCCTACTGGCCGAAGTGATCACTAATTCTGTAAGAAAAAACAGCCGAATTTGAGTGTAGGTAAATTTGACTTCTCTTGGGTTATTACAAAATTCTCACTGGTTAAAATGAACATTTTGGGGGCACCTGGGTGGCACATTGGGTTAAAGTCTCTGCCGTCAGCTCAGGTCATGACCTCAGGGTCCTGGGATTGAGCCCCACATTGGGCTCTCTGCTCAGCAGGGAGCCTTCTTCCCACTGTCTCTCTGCCTGCCTCTCTGTCTACTTGTGATCTCTCTCTGTCAAATAAATAAAATTTTTTTAAAAATGAACATTTATTGACTTTTGCTTACTACCCAAAAAATTTTTGCCAGTGGTGACAATCTAGAAAATATGGGTAAATAGAAAAAAAAAACACAGAATAATTATGATTTAAATTCTATGATCAGAGGTAACAAATACTAACATTTAAAATGTTATTTTTCTAGGGGCATCTGGATCGCCGTTACTTAAGTGTCAGACTCTTGATTTTGGATGAGGAGCAGGTGAGTCGAGGTGTTCATTTGGAAGGATAATTTTCCAAACAAGACAAAGTCATTGGTCTCCTTTGGAATGTAGATAATTACTACTTAAGCAACAAGTATGTGTTACCCCGTCTCCCAGGAGCAGAAGCAGGTGTCCAGGCCTTAAGTCAGAGGTGCCTCCGTGTCCACACCTGACAACACTTCTGTGATCTGGCTCCACGAAGCCCGAAGTTTGGAACATCAGCCTCTGAGTCGGTCTTGCAGTGTGTCACAGGACATCGGCTTTTCAGAGAAAGCAACAGGTACACTGGGTGCAATGTCACATCCAAGTCAGGACGGGAGGTAAAACTTCTTTTTAACCCAAAATCTCCTGGCTTTCTCTTTTCTCTACTTGAGCCATGAAGTAAACTGTCAAAGCTGTCAGCATTCTGGATTTGGCGCAAGAGTTACTTAGTTTCCCTGCAGGTAGAATATTGCAGGGAATACCATTTTCTCTGTTCATTTACTCCTTACAAAATGTAATCTGAACATCTGTTTCCTAGGAAATCACTTGTATTAGGGAAGGAAGATGAGTTTGTTGGTTTTTTTTTTTTTAAAGATTTTACTTATCGGGGTGCCTGGGTGGCTCAGTGGGTTAAAGCCTCTGCCTTCGGCTCAGGTCATGGTCAAAGGGTCCTGGGATCAAGCCCGCTTCAGGCTCTCTGCTCCGTGGAGAGCCTGCTTCCCCCTCTCCCTCTGCCTGCCTCTCTGACTACTTGTGATATCTCTGTGTCAAATAAATAAATAAAATCTTAAAAAAGAGAGAGAGATTCTTTCTTTCCTTCTCCTTTATTTCTTTCTTTAAGAAATAAAGAAAGAACATTTGTTTACTCTTGTATTTCCTGCTTTTCTTTCTTTCTTTCTTTCTTTCTTTCGAAATAAACAAAGAACATCTGTTACTCTTGTATTTCCTGCTTTTCTTTCTTCTTTCTCTCTCTCTCTCTCTTTCTTTCTTTCACAGGGAGAGAGAGACACACACACATACACAGAGGGAACACAAGCAGGGGGGCTGGAGCGGGAGCAGGAACAGCAGGCTTCCCACTGAGCAGGGAGCCTGATGTGGGCTTTGATCCCAGAACCCTGGGATCATGACCTGAGCTGAGGGCAGCCACTTAATAACTGAGCCACCCAGGGACCCAGGAAGATGAGATTTACTCTTTGTATGTGTTTTTTTTTAACATTTTTTTAAAGATTTTATTTAATTATTTGAGATAGAGACAGTGAGAGAGAGCATGAGAGGGGAGAAGGTCAGAGGGAGAAGCAGACTCCCATGGAGCTGGGAGCCCAATGTGGGACTTGATCCCAGGACCCTGGGATCACGACCTGAGCCGAAGGCTGACGCCCAACAGCTGAGCCACCCAGGTGCCCCGATCATCTAGATATTTTGACGTGCCATATTTTCTCTGTAGTTTCTTTGGTGGTGGAGTCAGAGGGACAGTCTTTGGGAATTCTCCTGGAGAGAGGCATCCTGGTGGCTTCAAGGGGCTTGGCGGGCGTCAGGAGCCCTGAGGTGAGTTCTGGAACTGCTTGCCTGATGCTGAGTGAGTCAGGTTATCTATCCCACAGAGTTTGTTTCTCCTTATGAAATTACTGGAAGGTAATACCTATGGAAAGGCTTTTTACACAGAAACTCTCAGCCTAATGAAGAGCAACAAAAAATGAGGTTATTTTGGCTGTATTATTCTGTGAATAATAGTTTTAAAACTCCCTGTCATGGGCTATGGCATTTTATTGCACAAGGAGTCCTCAGAAGGCTACAATGAAAGACTCATGTGTCAGAGCATGTTCATGTTCCATTGATATGTTACTTACAGTTTGCACAGGGAGGAAGGTAAGTAGAGAGAAATACAACACATTTAGGAGAGTCTTGGGCCAGTGTAATTTGGAAGAGAGGGGGGAATCCTGGAGCTTTGCGGCAGACAGGGGAGTTCCAGGTCTGGGTCGAGCTGACAGGGGTCCTGGAGGAGAGCGGAGTGCATTCTGCAGGAGGGGATGGGCAGGGTGGGCTGCAGGGGTGGCTGTGAGTCTCCTGTGTGACAGCTGGGACAGGCCAGGACTATGAGCAGGTTCCTGGATGAGGACAGCTGAGGCACGGGTGGAGAGCTGACAGAGCCCCATCTTCTGTGCCAGCAGCCTCAGCCGACACACACCACCTCATCGTCTGTCCCTGTCACTCCAGTTCAGACTTCTCTGCATTGCCAGGCCCAGAAGTTGGTTTGTCCTTCTTTCTGTGAGTGTGTGTGAAATTTCAAAACCTGGATGATGGAAAGGACGAGTCATCAGAACATCTGCTACTCTTGTATTTCCTGCTCTCTTTAAGCCACCGCGGTGAATCCTACCTGCTAGTGGAATGGGCTCTCTGTGCATTTTTATTTGCTGTTTTGATTAAACATTGGGAAACCATTCTTCTGATAATATTAAATGAATTCTTAGTGGGTGTCATGTTTTTCTCTTCCATGAACCACATTCCAATATTAGAAAATATTTTTTAAAGTAAAACAGAGCCGTGGAGCTGTAACAGGGTGCCGTGGCCTTTGTGAGGACAAATGGAGAAGGAGTGTGGGTTGTTGAGTAGCTAGGGCCTGACCCACTGTGCTCCCAAAGAAAATCTAGGCTTCCCTGAGGGGGAGAGGGTGGTGGTGGCCACTCACTTGGTGGCCCATCCTGGGCTCTGGAAGCTTGACCCAGTGTCACTTGTGACTTGAACTGGGATATTTATAAAGAAACCAGAATGAACCATGGAGGATGCCTGCCTGCTTTGCACTCGAACCACTCTGTGGAGCAAAGGACTCATCACCCATGAGGGCTGTCAGGATCCCTGAGGGTGTGGGCTTTGCTTCATGAGATGAGTTTTTGTCTTCATCCTTTTCTGAACCAGAGCCCTGTTCTCTGGTTATGGAGACCCCGACCTTTATATGACCGTGTCATTAGTATTTGTGTTATTTTAAGAAAGCAATCTACATATTGACTTCAGGGTACAAATATCAAAAGGAGAAACATAAGGTCAAATATATATGTGAGGACTGAACTTGGGGGATCTCTCATTAGGATGGGGAATGTAGCGTTGCCCGTATGAGAAAGAAGAAGGAACTCTATTTGGGTAGAAGTGTGTTGTGCCTATGTAGTGCTTTATTCCATGCTTTTCCGTCCTTCTCTGAAGGGTAAATAGAGTGGTGACTGGAGCTTGGTTTCTGATTTTATGGAACAGAAGACAAGAGATTTGAAAGAGCAGAGTCCCTGCTGACGTGGTGCTCTGTGCCCAGTGAGTGAGGGTTTGAGGCTTGGACTTGGAAGCGTTGGTGTTCAGGGAGGATGTTGTGTGACTTTCCCACACACACAGTCACTCGGCTGGTCTGCCTAAACGGACCCATTCCTGCCTTTTGAAGGGCAGCTTGAAGGTGGCTTGAAACCCTAGTGCTCTTGAGGAATGACCTGGAAGGGACACCTGGGTGGGCCATTGTATTGGGAATTTGGGGGAATTCCAGAGCTAAGGATGAACACGTTTCTGAGACTGCAATTTGCTTCTCTGTGAGTAACATTGAGCTGGGGTGGGAGGCATTCTTTGGGTCTTAGGAGTCACCGTGTCAGCAGGTGACTGGAGAATAGTTCAGGGTTCCCCAGTGTGGAGAGCTTTGTGGGCAAACCTCTGGTGCTGGAAGCCTCAAAACCCATCCTATAGGGTTAGGGTTAGGGCCTCAGGACCTTGCAGGCTGATCTGATCAGCAGGGAGGTGAGTCCCCAGAGGGGTGAATTGAGCATGATCATCAGGCCAAGTCTCTGGTTGAGGGTTTGTGTCTATGATGGGCGCCGATGTGGGGGTGACCTACGGGGGGCATACTGGATTCTCCTGCTATGAAAGTTTTGCTCAGCTCTAAACGGCACGATTTCCTTTGAGGAGGCTGCTGGAGTCCTGTTGGATTGTTCCGTGGTCCACAGTCTTGAGGGCTTTGGGTCTTTGCCTCTCGGAAGGGAAGCCTAAAAAAAACAAGCTGGAGTTATGGTTAGGGTCTAGGATCATGAAAGGCCCAATACCAAGTGCTACTGGGAACTCCAGGGGGCTGAGCTGTGTGTGGCGCCCAGGCCCAGTGTCCGGTGGAGGTTTGAGTCCAGTGGGGCCATTGAAGTTGGAGGTGGCCTCTGGGGGCATATGTAGGATTCTCCTTCTCTGAGGGTTTTGCTCAGCTCCAAAGGGCACAGTCTCCTTTCGGGGAGCAGCCAGATTCTGTAGTATGGCCCATGGGTCTCCAGTTTGGAGGGCTTTGGGGCTGGGCCTTTGGGGAGGGAAGCCTGAAAAAACAAACTGGAGTTATGTTTAGGGCCTAGGATCATGAGAGGCCCATTACCAAGGGCTACTGGGAGCTCCAGTGGGCTGAGTTGTTTTTGGGGCCCAGGAAGAGTGTCAGGTTGGAAGTTTGAGTCCAGTGGGTGGCCTTGGAATTGGGGGTGGCCTTAGGGGGAGCAGTCACAATTCCTCTGCTCTTTGGGTTTTACCCAGCTCCAAATAGCTAGGGTTCCTTCTGAGGGCAGCCAGAGTCCCGTAGGATGGCCCAGGGGTTCCCAGTGTGGAAGGCTTTTGGGACAGGCCTCTGGGGCTGGAGGCCTCAAAACTCATCCTAGGGTTTGGGTTAGGCCCTTGGGGCCTGGAAGGCCAATCTGACTGATAGGGAGGTGAGTCCCCGGCGGGATGAATTGAGCATGGTCATCAGGCTGAGTGTCTGGTTGAGGGTTCATGTCTAGGGCAGGCGTTGATGTGGGGGTGACTTCCGAGGGGGCATGTACGATTCTCCTGCTCTGTGGTTTTCGTTGAGCTCCAAATGGCACAAATTCCTTCTAGGAGGCAGTCGTAGTCCCTTAGACTTGCTCCGGGGTCCACAGTCTGGAGGGCTTTGGGCCAGGCCTCTGTGGGGGAAGCCTGAAAACCCACGCTGGAATTATGGTTATCGCCTAGGGTCATGAAAGGTCCAAGACCAAGGGCTTCTGGGAGCTCCAGGGGGCTGAGTTGTTTGAGGCCCAGGACGAGTGTCAGGTTGGAGGTTTGAGTCCAGCGGGGCCATGGAAGTTGGCAGTGGCCTCTGGGGGCGTATGTTGGATTCTCCTGCACTGAGGGTTTTGCTCAGCTCCAAATGCTCTCAAAACTTGGCATGAAACTGTGCCATTTGGAGCTGCACGCCCATCCTCTAATCGGGCCACCTGCAAGTTCACCTGGAGGCTGAAGCCAGTGCTGGAGGCCAGCTCCAGGGCGCCCACTGCGTAAACTCACTGTTCAGAGGGGAGGGTTCATGCCGTGCCAGCAGCACCCTGAAACCAACTCTGATTCCTTATCTGAGAGCTTCCTCCCCAGCGCCAGGGAGGGGATGGGCAGGAGGAGTCGGGGATGGCAGCCAGGGGAGGGGGGGGCTTGGGCAAAAGCCAATCCCTTTGACCTGGTTCTCCTTGAGAACTGTGATTTACTCTCATTGCTGTCATCTGCAGGGCATGAAAGGGGCCTTCAGGACAAGGGAGAAGCCAGCCTGCCCCACATGAACTTGCTACGTAGTTTCTTAGGAGGGGATCTGGGCCTCTTCCACGGCACCACAAATGTCATAACCATGATTATTCCTCCTGATCTAGAAGCATCCCTCCCTTTAAATTACGGGGTGGGAGGTGCTGAAGGGGTGGCCTGAAGGGAATTCTGTACTATGGAGGAAAAAAACCTCTAACCAGAGAAGCGCAAACTCTTGCAAAGAGTGGAAGAAGCAGTTCCTGACCCTTTACAGTTACATCATCTCATCAGTTCCTTTGCTCAGCAGCCTTGTGAGGTGGGAGGGCGGGAACTGTCCCCCCGGGGGAGCCCCAAGAGCAGAAGGCAGGGGGATACACTGGCCAGTCATGCTGGAGACTCAGGTCTGAGGCTGGGCTGTGTTTTCTGGGGCCTGATCCTACGGTCTCCCTTGTCCCTCCGGGCTGGATGTCTACTTTATAGTAGTTGGATTCTGTCTTATCCAATAAGATCCCAGGCTCTGGAGTTTTCTAGGAGCGTGGAAAGGGTGTCTGGGATTCTAGGATCCAAGATGATAGATGTTGGGAGACAGAGAGCTTGCCCTTCCCAGGAGCTGAAAGTCAGGCCTTGGGGCCTGCAAATATCATTACCCGAAAAAGACACGTTTAGCTGTCCAGAACTTTCAAGTCTTTAATGAAAACCAACCTGTTAATGCTTCAGGAATTTGCTGGCTGGCTCTGGAGCAGCTCAGTCCCCCTACTTTCTGGGGGACAGAGTTTCCAGCAGAACCCAGCCAGATGTGTGCAGCTGGAGATGAACCTGCAAGCACTGAGAGGGTGGTTCAAGGCGAGCGGGCCAGAGGGGCTTGGGGTGAACCCTCCGAGCTGCGGACAGGCTCCAGGGGCTCAGAGCACACGAACATCCAGGGAAAGGGCCCCGGCTGGCCAGCTACCAAAACCTAAAATGTGGTGGGACACAATGAGGAGGAGAGGTGAGCAGAGGCAGGGACCCAGGGATGGGCCCCGGGGGTAGGGGGGCAGCCATGGCGGACAGGTTCAAATCTCCCAGCTGACTGCTGGTTCCCTTCTCCAGCCTTTCCTTCCCCTCCGATGTCCTTGCTGCCTCTGCCAGATGACATCCTTCCCTTCCTCGAAGGCACTGCTCAGAAGCGTCCCCTCCCAAAGAAGACCCGTCTCTTCCCCAGACTCTCCTCACGGGCCACTCTGAGTGGGTCCCCAAGCAAGCAGACGACAGCCCACAGCTCCCTGCATGGCCCAGGAAATGCCTGCCCAGACCCACGAGGAGCCTCAGGTACAAACCCGCTGTCTTCCCAGATCGACAATTCTGCCTGTTCGAATCCCGCCTGTTCGAATCCCCAGACCCGCACCCTCCCCGCCCTGCCCTCCACCCTTCACTGTTCTGGGCGGGATCCCACTCTTCTTCCTGTCCCTGCTGGGACATCAGCCCAGGCCACAGGCACCATGATCCAGTCACTGATCCTCATTACGATCAAAGTCCCTCCAGCGAGCGCCTAGAGCAATTGACATATTACCATCACCATTCACACTTCAAACTTCTATTTAACTCCGACTTGCACTCTTCCCCTGACCCCCTTTTCTGATTCCGAAGCCTCCTCGGGGGCTGGGGCTGCCTCTCTCCAGGATGGCGCCCACGACTCACCTCCCGGTGTTCACCCTCCGTGCGGTATCCTCCTCCTCCTCCTTGGTGCCAGGATTGATCGGTGTGAGCTGTGGAATATGGCTAGAAGTGGGGGCATGCCACTTTCGAGATTCGGTCATAAAAGACACTGCAGCTTCTCTCCTGCTGGCTTTTCCCTCTTTCTTGCTCTTGCCCACTCCCGTCTTCCTTTCTCTCTCTCCTCACTGACTCTGGGGGAAGCCGGCTGCCAGTCATGAGCACTCTGAGGATCTGAGCCTTCCAGCCAACGGCCACATGAGTGAAGCTGTGGGAAGCAGGTGCCCCGGCCCCAGACGAGCCTTCAGAGGGCTGCAGCCCTGTAACATGATGCGACGTCCCGAGCAGGGCCATGAAGCTAAGCCACTCCCAGATTCCTGCCCCTCAGAAGCTGTGTGAGACAAGAAGTATTTGTTGTCTCAAGCTGCCAGGTTCTGGGGTCCTTTTTTATGCAGCTCTAGCTAGCCAGTGCAGGGGAGCTTGGCCACAGCCATGGTCAGCAGCCCGCTAGGGCAGCAGGGAGAGTGAGGAGACCGTACTCCCAGGATCGAGGCATGGCTGGGAGAGAAGAGCCCCCCGTCTGGGCTTGTTTTTGTCTGATGGCAGCACCCCGTGCGGATGGAAGGCTCCAGCTGAATGGGGGAGTCGTGGCCGGGACAGAGCTCTGTGTCACCCCTCTGTTGTCAAGGAACCCTGTCCCATGTTCAGTACACCAGTGGCTGTTGCAGGAACTGACTGTGTCATGCTCTTGGTTGGGGAGTTTCCTTTCGTAGGCAGGTGTCAGGTTCTCGCAAGTTCCAGAAGATCTGGCTGATTGGAGCTAGCCTAGTTTGCGTGGACAGAATCCGTTGCCGGGGATGAGGCTATCTTGGGCTGAGTCAGGCCGGAGCTGGTTGTGCAGGGTACCACGGGGACCGCCAGGAACATGGGCCCGGGAAGAAAGAAGATGTGGCCTGGCCAGTGGGCACACCAGGCTCACCAGGTCCCCGAATGTCCAGGGCAGTGCCAGTCCTCAGGACACACTGCTTGGTCAGAACTGGTGCACACTGGGGCGCCTGGGTGGCTCAGTTGGTTGAGCAACGGCCTTCGGCCCGGGTCATGATCCCGGAGTCCCGGGATCGAGTCCCATATCAGACTCCCGGCTCTGCGGGAAGTCTGCTTCTCCCTCTGACCTTCTCCCCTCTCATTCTCAGTCTCTCGCTCTCTAATAAATAAATAAATAAAAAATCTTAAAAAAAAAAAAAAAAAAAGAACTGGTGCACACTACGGGGTAAAGAGGCCCAAGGGGCTGTGGGGGTGCAGAGAGGGCACCCATCACCATAGCATCCAGCCCCATGGATAGTTCTGCCAGGTGGGGCCATTCGTCTAGCCTTCCTCCACGCCCGCCATAGGAAACACTCCCACTCCTGGCCCCATGAAGCAGTAAGCGCTGTTCCAGCGCAAGGCAGAAACCCAGCTCGACACCGCCAGTGAGCTACACATATTTACAGTTTGTATTTCTCTATGCATAACTCACTAGTCCCCACCACGACCTAGAGGTACGTACTCTTTTCCCATTTATAGATGAGGAATACGAGGCAGACAGTGGACTCAACCAAGGTCGCTCTCCTGGCAAGTGGTAGAGCCAAGATTTGACCTCAGTAGCCTGGCTCCAAAGCCCAAGAGGAAAATGCTAGAAGAGTTCTTCCTTGAAGTATGCCTCCATCGGGAAGCTCAGAGTCACTTGTCCCCACTGTCCTTGCTATACCTCAGCCGGCCCTTGGTGTCGCCCTCAGTCTCATACCTCATGTGGCCACCAGCAGCTGAGGCCTACACTCCCCCAACTGTTCTAACGGAAGTCCCAGAAATGAGTCTCCTATGTTCACTTCTGAGCCAACGCTCTGTGGCCCAAGGTGTCCAATGCTCTAAAAAGCCAGAGTGGGGTCGCAGGCCCAAACCGGGAGCCAGGCCTGGAATCAGAACTCCAGGACCCCAGGACCTGGGAGTGAGGAGAGAGGACATTTGCCCAGAAGACAGGGGATCAGATGCTCCACAGGCAAACACAACAAATGTGTCTGAAACATTATTTACTCCCAGTGTTTTTTAGTGGTGGGGTGGGGATATAACAACACCATTAAAGAATGTTCTGGAACCGCCACGCCCACCCCATGCCACATCTAATGTTACAACTCTTTTTACTCTCGCTTATTACCTCTAGGTATTGGTGTTCTTGTCCACACACATACATCTTTTGAAATAGTATGACCCTCCTATGTGCAGGGAAGACCTTGCGAGATAATAGCCAGAGACAGTGTGGCTGGTTCCTTTCATTAAAGATATAAGGGAATCGCATCACTCTGGCCTTCTAATCTCAATCCCACTATCCCCAGGTGTTTTGGGTTGGCTGATTGGTTTGTTTTCTGATGTTGGAATTTTGCCCTTGTGGCTCTGTGGGAATGAGGGTGGCTTGTTTCTGGGGTACTGAGCAGCAAGCCTGGGAAGTTTCTGGAGGCAGGGCCAGCCCTGACCACCCCCTTCCCCGTGCCACCCAGGCAGGCCTTGCCAGCGTCCTGGGCAGGCACGGTCCTTACACTTGAGCTAACCCCATGGGAGTCCTCGGCCAAGGGCTTGCCTGGGCCAGCTCTCAGTGCCTGGGCCCAGGAGTGGATGGCTGAGATCCTTCTTTAAGCTAAGTGGTCGAAGTAGGAATAGTAATCACAGTGCACTTTTTGGAGCATGCCCTCTATGCCAAGGGCTGTGCAAAGCCCTTCTGCACACCTTCTTTCACCAAACTCTTATATCAACCTTGCAATACAAACACTATCATTGCCTCGTTTCCTAAAGGAGGTTACATAAGTGACTTCACCAAGGTCACCCAGATTGGGAAGGTGCGGCCCTGATCCAAAGCCACCAGTCAGACCCCATGTTCACAAGCACCTTGAGAGGGGAAGCAGGAGGTGAAAGGGCATGGATTCTGGACCCAGACTTTCTGGGCGTGGGGCTCTGAGCAGGTTACACAATGTCTCTGTGCCTTAGCTTCCTCATCTGTACAATGGGATTAATTTCAGTACCTACTTCATAGGCTGTTATAAGGGTACATGAGTTAATGCTCATAAAATTCCTAGACTTTGGCCAAGCACAGAGTTAAGTGCTCAGTAAACACCAGCTATTAGTATTACCTGATGCGGTCTTGAAAAAGAGTTGATTTTTTTTTTTTTTTCAAGAGTTGATCTTTGACAAAGGGACTGAGGACCCAGCTCAAATAGGACACTGGGCTTGGCACTGGGATGCAGGAAGGAGAGACAGACCCAGAGAAGTGTAAGTAAGATAACAGCCATGTGGAGTGAACACTAAAGTACAGCAGACTCTGATTCATTCTAGCATATTTGACAGACATCTGGTTAGAGACGGAGGGGAAATTGTTCGATGCTCAGTGGAAATCTGGGAGGGCTTCAAGGAAGGGGAAGCTTTTGACAGACCTCGATAGAAGCCTAGGACCAGGTAGGCAGATGAGGAGGAGATATTTTAAACAGAGGCAAGGAGTTGAGGAGGATTTGGGGTCCTGGCATGAGGCTAGAGGGTCAGTACTAGAACAGAAGGAGGGTGGGAGGAATGGACAGAGGAGTAGGAGTACGGCAGGGCCCCCGGAACTTGGGCATATTTGCTTAGAGAGGTGGTCTGCCTCGCAGCCGAAGAATGTTTATGAGAAAGCCCTACAGCCAGGCCACAGTCCCCACCACCCCATCTCTGTGTTCAGGGCCCAGGTGGGTCACAGCTCTGTCCACTGCCACCTGGGTGGGCCACGCGGCTCGGCCCAGGGGCGCTGGTGTTCCCCACCCACATATACCCCAGGAGGGAAAGCAATCACTGCGCTCAGACTTGATCCCTCTCCCAGGCCCCTTCCCTGAACAAAGCCAGCCTTTATGGCGCTGGCACTCTGGGGTAGGGTTACCCAGGCTGTTTATAACTTGGGATAGAGGATTTTCCTGGAGAGCAGAAGCCCCTTTCTGTCCCAGTTGAAAGCCATTTCGGGCCCTTTGAAAGGGTCTGAGTGATGGCATTTTGCCTTTAAAAATACGGCAAAGACCAGAAACTGGAAAAAATCTGGTGGAGTTGTCCCTCCTTCCAGAGAGCAGCTTAGGCCCGCACAGGACTCCCAGCTTTTAGAAATAGAGGAGCTGGCAGAGAGTAGCGGTCCCAGTCAGGAGTAGCAGCCATCCAGGACAAGGGGGAACCCAGGATACCCCAGCACCAGGCCAGCCTTCTGGAAACAGGGAGAGGGTCTCCAGGTCTCCAGGTCTCCCATCTGGCCCGGGGCTCCAGCTGCTGAAGGAGACAGGCCCGCAGGCCAGCTGAGCTCTGAGGCCTTGTGCTCCCGTTGTGCCCACACGTGCTGAAACCGCTGCAGACCAGCAAAGGCTGGGGGGCATAGAGGAGAGTTTCAAGCTGCTTCCACCCTCCTTATGAAGATCCATGTCAGGCCTTTTGACTCCCAGGCCCAGATTGAAGACCCTACCTCATCTCACACCCCCAAGGGGTGCCCAAGAATCCTGAGCCATGCAGAGAGATGGGTCATCTCTACTTAGCCCCTGGGTCCTCGCCGGAGCATGCCCCAAGCTGTCCTCTCTTCCTACTGCACTCTGTGAATTGAGGGGCCCCAGAAAGCCTCTTTCCTTTTCCAAATTGCTCCTTCAATGCTGCCGTGGTCCTGCTTTGGAGCTCAGGCATTTCCAAGGTCAGATTCATCGCTTGGGGTTCAGGGACTATGTATCCGGGGAGCTCCTCTTCCAGAGTGAGCGGCAAGTGCTAAGAAAGGCAGTGATGAATGAGAGGGGCAGGGAGCTGGGCAAAGGAGGCAGGGGTGAGCAGGATTTGGAAAATCCAGGAAAGAGAAGGAGTTTGGGGAAACTCTTTGACAAGAGTTAAAAACCTGGTGGGCTGACGAGACACGAAGGAGAAGGAGTGGGGGTAAGAAAGAGAGCAGGAAACCAGAGGGAGAAGAGAAGAGGCACAGGGACGGGAAGGGGAGGGGAGCAGGGAGAAGGAGGGCAGGAATGAAGGGTGCAGTAGTGGAAGGAAGAACAGAGAGGGCGAGGGAGGAGAGCCAGAAAGCACGTGAGGAGGGCAGGTCTCGGGACCTCTGCCCTCTGTCCAGGGTGTCCTGGTGGCAGACCCTACGGGGGGAAGCCCATGCTGCTCAGTGGAGGCTTCTCCGAGGTTCTGGGGTCCTCACCTGGGAGGTGTTTGACCCGGGGCTGTTAGGGGCTTCTCATCTTCCACTTCTCCCCACCAGTTTATGACCTACAATGAGCTTCTCTTTCCATTTTGGAGGAAAAAGAGTATAAGTATTCCCAGGAAAGCTCATTAACTTTGCAGCAGACTCTTGGCTACCTACCCAACAGAAAGACAAACACACGTGCCCACCCGCACGCTCACATACACCATCTAGCCCTGCCAAGCCCCAGTGGTGGGCATGTTATGCCGTATTGCACAGCAGGGACCCAGAACGCTTCTACTATTGCAGAAAGTTCTACTGCCCAGCTCTGCTCTAGGTTCTTGCCAGAACCCTGATTTTGCTTAGGTGCTCACCTGCCCCGTGTGTCCTGGAGGGTGACACCCAAGGGCGGATGCTGATTAGCTGAGCCAATCTTGGCAATTCCCTATTCCTCATCAGTGATGGGCTTAGTCCTGGTCTGCGATGCCGCTTTGGCCAATGAGATACAAGGGGAATGCTGCTTGGAAAAGAAAAGTCACTTCTGGAACATCTTCCTCCCTAATAAGCAAAGACACCTGCAAAGGCAGGAAATACCCTCCCTTCTTCCGCGAGCTCCATACTGCCTGTGTGAACCCCTGGAAATGTCGCAACCATCCTGCCACTTGCTGGCCATGTCACTGAGCCCAAACTCACCAGCTCTGGGGTCTGGACTGTCGGCCGCAGGATCTCATGCATTTCCCTCATGTTTTAGTTATGAGTTGTTACTTGCCATCAGAAGCATCCTAACACACATGACAGGGTTTGTTGTTGTTGTTGTTGTTTTTAAGAGTTATTTATTTATTTATTTATTTATTTGAATGAGAAGGAGAGAGAGAGCAGGGGGAGGAGCAGAGGGAGAGGGAGTCTCCAGCAGACTCCCCTCTGAGTGCAGAGCCCAATATGGGGCTCGATCTTGTGACCCTGAGATCAGCACCTGAGCTGAAAACAAGAGTTGGACACTTAACCGACTGAGCTACCTGGGCGCCCCTTATATGACCGTTTTTGATGAAACACTTCATGAGCTAGCTACTCTCCGAGGACTGAGCCAGGTGAACCAACACAGGCACAAGACGGGTATTTACATGGGCAGGCAAATATCTGACCTCTGGCAAGTGAAAGAATATTGAGCTCGGAGCACAGCAGAACTAAGGTCTAGACTTGCAACTTCTGCTCACTCCCGGTGGGACCCTGGACAAGTCAAATAGTTGCTGTGAGGGTTAGTGGTCCCATCTGTGAATAGGGGGAATGCTGGGTCCTTCAGAGAAAAGGTGTGACATCTATGGTTGTTACAATTATACCTGATATTAATCACCCTTTTCCTGCGCACAGTTGATAAGTTATTTTGGTTGTCTGGTCTGTAAAACCCTATTGAGATAAGAATTATTGCCTCCAGGGGCACCTAGGTGGCTCAGTGGGTTAAAGCCTCTGCTTTCGGATCAGGTTATGATCTCGGGGTCCTGAGATCCAGCCCCGCATCAGGTTCTCTGTTCAGCGGGGAGCCTGCTTCCCCCTCTCTCTCTGCCTGCCTCTCTGCCTACTTGTGATCTCTCTCTCTATCAAATAAATAAATAAAATCTTTAAAAAAAAAAAAAGAATTATTGCTTCCGTTTTAGAGATGAGGACACTGAGGCCCGGGATGCCTTAAGCTTTGCCCAAGGCCACAGCTGTCCGGTAACAGAGCTGGGATTGCCACCTGCCATCAAATCCTGGCACGGTCTTCTCCGACCTGGGAAGGGCTGAGTGGCATTCATTCACCCTCTAGAGTGAGTTAGCTTCAGACTGCCCAGCTGGTGGTCACAGCTAAAACCCAGGCCCTGGGCTAAAGAGGCTGTGGCTGGAGAGGGGACAGGAACTGTAGAGGCCTGGAGACCCGGCTCCACCTGACGCAGGCAGGCAGGTGAGCCAGCCCCCCATGCCGTGCCTTGGGGAGGGAGCACGGTCTGCCACATTGGAACTGGGGGCTGCTGCCAGCTTCCGAGGTGCTCGGCATGGGGTAGAGTCCTGGCAGAGGCTTCAGGAGACCCGGGTTCAATTCCCAACTCTGCCCCTGTTAGCTGTGTGATCCGGGCAAGTCCCTTCACCAATTTGGGCCTCAGTTTCCCCACCTGTAAAATGGAAGCAATAATCCTCGCCCATCCCATGCTCATAGAGCATAGATCAGCTGAGGTGCTTTATGAACTGCAAAGCATTAGACAAGTCTAAGGGATTGCTTTAACGGGAAAAAGAACATCCAGAAGGAAAACCTAGATATATTGTCAGACAATGTACAAGATCCTCATATGGTGGGGTCTGGGTCCTGTTTTGGGGTCACTGGGGACTTGTCCCCGCACCAGGAGACACAGCAGTTTGCCTGGAAAATGCTGACCAAAAACCAAAGCAAACAGGAGGGTAGCTTGTAAAAACCAACCTGGGGCAACTGGGGGGGCCATTAATGAGGTGTGATCCCCAAAGTGCAAGGCCTGAGCGGGTTCTGCAGAAAGCCTGCTGGCTTTGATTCCCCTTCTCTCATAAAATGTTATTCCTGCTCTTGGCTCTTCAAATTCCTAGACGGACGAATCAGTCTGGGCTGCCCATGGAATTTGAAAAGAATAAGTTTTCAAAAAACCACACTTGGGAACAATGGTTACCAGAAGTGTCTGGGTCTCGCAGGAAAAACAAACACCCTGTCCCCAGCTTGCGAGGCTTTCCCAAAACACCCTTCCACCTAATGCCTCCTGCCGTGAACCCCACCCAGCAGGAGACATGCCAGCTAACGAGGGGACGTTTACCCCATGCTTCTGAGGCATGACAAGAAAACACAATGAGACACAGCAGCCGGGTCCCAGCAGATCCCCCCACACTCCACTCTAGGCAGCCTGCTGCTCAGGGGGGGCTGAAGGCCTAGCGCTCACTCTCTGCAGCCTCCCCCACTCGCTCACCACTGTGTCCCCAGTGGGGGATGGGCACAGATGTCAGGTCCCCTTGGGGGGTTGGGGGGAGGGGTGGTGGTGGTGGTAGCAGTCAACTCGTCTTTCACCTGCATTTAAGCTGTTTAATTGAAACTTGAATTCTAACCAGAGCAATGTATGTGCCCAGGTTTACGAAGTCAAATAGTCCCATCAAATTTATAGCAAAAACAGCAGCATCCTGATTTTGGAAATGAGGCAACCATTTTGAATGCTTTGTGGAGTGCTCTTATCTTCCTATTTTTTTTTTAAGATTTTTATTTATTTATTTGACACAGAGAGAGAGAGACAATGAGAGAGCGAACACAAGCGGGTGGAGCGAGAGAGGCAGACGCCCCACTGATCAGGGAGCCCAATGCGGGGCTCAATCCCAGGACTCCGGGATCATGACCTGAACCGAAGGCAGACGCTTAACGACTGAGCCACCCAGGCACCCCTCCCTTCCTATTTTTATATAACAGACTTACAATTCCAATTCTTGATTTTTCCATTGTGGACATTATCCATTAACAAAGATGACAACTCAGCTCTCTTAGTCCTGCCTCTCAGCTCTGACACACACACGTGTGTTCACACTCATGCATGCAATCCCAGACACACACAGTTCCCCAACTCCTGTCCTTTCAATATAGTTGTGTCACCATTTTTACTTAAATCTCTGCTCAGTACTGACATGATTATGATTATATAAACAATACACAGAGTGTACCACGATTACATTTTCTTTCGGACAGCTTTCGTCTTTTTCAGGAGTCAATAATTGCTTTTCCCCTTTCGTTTGCTTGCTTCCCACGAAACTATGCGTAATTCAGGCCCTAATCTTCCAAACGAGGGACGAGGGACGTTCCTCCAGCGAGTTCAATGAACCGCATAACCTGAGGCTCTCCCTGGGCCATCCCCTTTGGAGCCTGTGGGTTCCTGCCCCCGTGTGGACTGTGTGCTCGCTGAGCCTGTGTACACCCGTCATCCGGGCGATAACAAGGGACCACTAACCCTCACAGCAACTATTTGACTTGTCCAGGATCCTACGGGGAGTTAGCAGAAGTTGCAGGTCTAGACCTTAGTTCTGCCGTACTCCAAGCCCACGCAGGCGACGCAGGCTCGAGGACAATGGCCGTGGTTGGTGGACCCTACCCTGGTGGGAGCCCGGGCCAGGGGCCCACAGCAGCGTGCTGTGCAGAAGACACACAGGTGTCGGCTGGGAAGTGAGGAGGGTGTAATGAGTACTGTGAGTCAAGCTGGCTGGGGATCGGGAGTGTAAGCATTGGTCCTGAGCAGGGAAATGAGAGAAGACTTCCCAATGGAGGTGACATGTGAGCTCGGGCATGACATGGGGCCTTAGGTGGTTCGTAAGAGTTCAACATGACGAGGAATGGGAAATCCAAACATCACTCGGGGTAGAGGAAACAGAATAAGGATGGGAGCAGAGACTTGTAAGTGAATTGTAAGGAGGGGCTGTGTGTTGCCAGAGCCCAAAACACGTGGAAAGGATGTGCTGGGGCTGAGCTAGCCCGGATATGGAGGGTGAGGGGTGGGTGCCAAGGAGTGTGTGCAAGCGGGGGGGGGGGGGGGTCACATGTTGGTCCAGTTTTTTCCATTGTAATGGCTTTGCATGCTCTGGTAAGGAATGTGCACTTTCCATCCTTTGCCAAGACAGAGCCGTGGAATATCGGAGTTTTGGGCAAGAGTGTCTGGCTAAGGGACAGGAGCAAATGGAGGCTGGAGGGATGATCACAGCCAGGGGCTGGAGGAGAGACTCCTACTCTATCAAATGAGCGTATTGGTATTTTCCTAAAGTCTGTCTTATTTGCTTGAGAACCTAGACGGGTACGTGCCCAGAACCTGGACAGGTGCATGCGCAGGTGGGTTTTTGGTGAGTATTTGATGAATGAATGAGTCTCCCTAAGCCCGCAACTCAGTTGCTGCCCCAGGAAATGGACCTCAGCTTCCCCTCCCCACAAAGCCGCTGGCTTCCAGCCCCTCTCCCGAGAACTTGGAATCTCCTACAGTCTTCGCCACCTCGCCTGCCCCAGAGGCACTGCCGGTCCCCTTTTCCGGCACCAGCTCCTTGTGAGCGCAGGCTTTCTCAGAAGCCTGGAAAGGAGACTGTTCCAAATCCATTCTCTGTTGTCTCTGCAAATATCTCCAAGGAGAGGGAGCCCGAAATCCAGCCTGGGTCTCAGAGTGGGAAAGAACTGGATGCAGTAAAGAAAAAAAAAAACAAACAAACCCAAGATCGCATCTTCTCGATCCTTCCACGGAGCCAAATTAAACACCAATGAATGTCTACACTTGGCCCTGTGCCTGGCAGGTGCTCTAGGGTTCTGCAGGTGCTAGCAGCTGCTGCTAAGTGCTGCTTGGGGTCACGAAAGGGACCGTCTTTGGGCAGGATGCCAGGGGACCGTCCTCCTTCCCTTCTCAGCCCGTGTTGGCACCAGAGCCCTAGGAATGATGCCTGGGTCAGGGTCAGTGCTCCCGGCCACGTTGGCAAGGTCCCCACTGGCTCTGAGCTCTGCATACTCCCGCCGCTGTACCCTGGAGACATGGGCTGTGAGGGCACCTCTGGCAAAGGCACTCCTCTCTACATCCTCCTTTTCTTGAGTCAAAGTAACGCATGATTCAGCCTCCAGGGAAAAGGCACGGAGAGCACTGAAAAGAACCTGAAGGGCACAAGGAGAAGAGGTCAAGCGACAGGGCCGCCTGATGGAGTTGTATGACTCGAGTGGGGTCAGATGAAATCTCGGCTCGCTGCAATTTACTAGTTCTGATTGGCCTCAGATAGGCTACAAATCTCTCTGAGCCTCAGTTTTCTCATCTGTACGATGAGAATCATAGATCCTAACACTTGGGTAGTCGTGAGGGTTGAAGGGGACAGTATGGTCCACAAACTCTGTTTGCACCAGTGAAGTAAAAACAGCACACAGACGGGAAGCATTCGGAAACATGTAGAGAACTTTGAAACTGCCTGACGTCCAAGCACAGGACCTGCAGACTTGCTTCCCAGAACGGGGTGCAGATCCGAATGCTGATCCTCACTGGACTGGACATAGATTTTTAAAACCAAAACCAAAACCCTGATCCTTTACCACCAGCAGTTTGGGAAGCAGTGTTGCAAAGAGTCTGGGTACCCAGGACACGCCATCATGACCGAGCAGGGCGGTGCTCAGAGTAGTCCGGCGCTGGGGGGCTCCCCTTGCCCCCAGCTGCCAGGGTTGGTTGATCGCAACCTCCCCTTCCTTTCTCAGGCCTCCTCCAGGCCTGGCCCTGGGCTCTGGGCTCGGGGCTTGGGCTAGATAATCACCTCTGACCCATGACCCCAGCTCAGCTCTCACATCCAGCCAGAGGTCCAGCCCTGCCCCACCCCCACTGTCCTGTGCCACCTGCAGAGCTCAGGTCTTCATGACCACGACCATGACCATGAGGATACCGCAGCCTTTCCCATTCAACTCCACCCTCCACGCTGCCTGCAGAGGGAGTTGTTTTCAATTTATTTAAATAAGATTTCTACCTGAGAATAGGTTCAGACTTGCAGAAAGGTTGCA
>JAPYYJ010002289.1:0-13038 GCA_028533885.1 Nasua narica | reverse complement strand
CCAGGAGAGACTGTGGACTCTGAGCAACAAACTGAGGGTTTTGGAGGGGAGGGGGTGGGGGGGGTTAGCCTGGTGGTGGGTATCGAGAGGGGCACGTACTGCATGGAGCACTGGGTGTGGTGCATGAACAATCAATCTTGTAACACTGAAAAATTAAAATAAATTTGGGGGAAAAAAAAATACTATAGAAAAAAAAACAAAAAGAATCCTAAGAAATATTCAAATAATCCACAGGAAGAAGAAACCGAAACCAAAAAATAAAATGGCAAACATAAGCCCTAACATATAAATAATTCAACTGAATCTACATGGTCTAAGTATACCCACTAAAAACAAAAAACAAAACCAACCCACGATGGGATCCTATGACACAGCCATGGGAATGTCCACGATGAAAACCAGTGACCATTCCAAATGGCGGCACCCACGTGGAGAGGCTGAGGCCCTCGGATGCCACCGGTGTGGATGAAAAATGGTACAATCGTTTCTGAAAAAACCTAAACGTGCGATTACTGCGTGAGCCCAGGAGGCACCGCCCGGCACGTCCCCCTGAGAAATGAACCCTTCTGGTCGCATAAAGACCTATCCCTAAGGGCTGGGTGTGTCTGACAGAGACCAAAACTGCAAAGCAGCAGGTGTTCTTCACCACGGGAAGGCCTAAGCCGCGTCACGGCCCCGTGACTGCTCCCCTGCAGCAAAGGACCGACCAGCGGCAGCAGCCTGGCCCGAGCTGCCCGCCCCACAGCAGACAGTACGATTCCAGGACACAACGTTCCTGGGAAGACACGGCCACAGAAACGGAGACCAGAGAGCGGCGGGGGTGGGAGGGAAGGGCGACAGGAGGGCTCCTGCCGCGACAAGAAGCCTGCTGTTAGGTGGAGTCCATCAACGCCGCTGCCCCCGTCGTCCCTCAACTGTCCTACGGCAGGTGTGCAAGGCGTCACCCCTGGGGAAACTGGTCTCTGTATCATCTCTGTGTCGCCGCTCACAGCTGCGTTCAGTCAGAGTCACCGCCCAGCTCGACAAGGGAGCGCGGCTGCTGGACATCCTGCAAAACAGGACTGACAGCCGTCTCGCTGGTCTAACGCAGTCATTCCCCTCCTGGAGCCAAAAGTTCCATCAAGTGACCAGAGGAAATTATCCCAAGTGCTTTAGAGTACTGACTTCCTCACGCCACAGATCGGAATACCGGGAAATACAGTGTTTGTTATTATGCTTATATGCAAACACTGTTTAAGAATAAGATAGGTTAAGTTTAATCATAAAGGTTTAATTTTCTTTGTCAGAGAGAAGGGGGCACAAGCTCAGGGCCATCAGGCAGAGAGAGAGAGGAAGAAGCGCAGTCTCTGCTGAGCAGGGAGCCGGACGCGGGGCTCGACCCCAGGACCCCAGAATCATGACCTGAGCTGAAGGCAGACGCGTAACTGACTGAGCCCCCCAGGTGCGCCCACAAATGGTTAAAGCCCGGTGGTGGGGATTGAGGAGGGCATGTATTGCGTGGAGCACTGTGTGTGGTCCATAAACAATGAATCTTGGAACACTGAAAAAATAAAATAAAATTTAAAATAAATAAAATGTTAAACTGTGAAAAAAATTCATCATAAAGTGACTTTCCAATCACTGAGTGAAAAATGACTTCTACCTGCTTCCATACTATATATGAATATATAAACATATATTTATAATCACACTATATATATTATTTATATGTTATATATTTTTACTTACATTTATATAAATAGCATATATAAAATATATATAAACAAAGTATAAAATAAAAATATACATATATGTAATTACATAATAAATTTTTGTATTTATATTATTAAATATAAATATTAAATGTAATAATCACATACAATCATGAGTTATATGCTAAATATATAAACATATATTAAATATAAGTATATATTGATATAAAATTCTATATATTATAAATGTATATATTTATAATTTTATAATTATAAAATTTTGATATTATATAATATATTAAATATAAATATACAAAACATATAAATAATATATAACATAAATATATAGTATGTATTCTATATATTTATATATAAATATACTATAAATATATCAAAACTTACCTACTCTTCTCCGTCTTAATTCTTCTAACATTCAATTTCCAGGTAACAAATGATTTATTGACCCTGAGAAGAAAAACATTTCTTACACTTCATACTCATAAATCATATATTTATATAGAATACGTCTAATAACATCTTAGGAATGTTGGATTCCGTAAAACATGTTTCACTCACATTTCATTCATCCTAAATTCTACCTGAAGTACATACTAGTTCATACCACTTCTCTCTGAAACTATCAATAGAATATAGAGCAAAGGTCACTGTAATTCCCATAGACACAGCATTTAGTTACAATATCACAGTAAATATAGAAACTATAAAACTATATTCTTCTCAGAGGCGCCTGGGGGGCTCAGTCAGGTATGTGTTCCACTCCTGATTTCAGCTCCGGTCATGATCTCGGGGCCGTGGGATGGAGCCCCCCAGTGGGATCTCTGGGGAGTCGGCTTAAGATTCTCTCTTTCCCCCCACACCCCGTCCCTCTGGCCTTTCTCCCCGCTCACACTAAAAAAAAAAATCAGCTAAATAAATATATTCTTCTCTCTATACATTGATTAGCTTACTATATTTAAGAGACTCGTATTTCAAGAGTCAAGGTTGAATTTCCAATGATAATTAAAAGATACACTGATAAGAAATTGTTGCATACTAATACATAAAAAACTAAGCTAATGTTTGTCACTTTGATATTTAATATTTATGTTTTTGAAAAGATGCATTCATAATTTTAAAAACTCGGAGAGGCTGTCTGAGAAGGAACTTGCCAAAGTGAGATCCTGACGCAGCAGGAGGAACTGTGGGGCCAGGACTGCGCTAGAGGCCAACCGGCCCGTCTCACCGGCTGACTGAGACTCCCAGAAGCCGGAAGCACTTCCTAAAGAACCCCAATGTCACGCAAACATCAGGCCACCTGAGGCCTCAGAAATCAGAAATGCCTCTCATCTGGCACCGTGACCTTAAGTCAGGCTCCCAAGAGGCCTTCCGGCTCAATTCCTCTCTCACTTTTCTCTGGCGATGGAACCTCGGGACTCCAGAAGATCCCTGGGAAGAATCCCAGACGAACCCCCCACCGATGGGGTGAGGAGGGCCTGTGTCAGTCCATGGAAGCAACGCCTCCAGGCAGGCCTCCAAGGTTAAGAAGCTGGTGCTGCTGCTCCACTCACCCCTGCACTGTACACACCGCACGGTCAACGGAAGCCAGCAAGGCCGCACGGTTACGTCATTTCCTGCTTGCGCAGTTACTTGTCACAACGATAGTCATAAAAAATTTTACAGAAGATATTAAAAATAAAATTCAAAAATCAAACGAAGGGGACGCCTGGGGGGCTCGTTCGGTGAAGCGTCTGCCTTCGGCGCAGGTCATGCTCTCAGGGTCCTGGGATCGAGCCCCGCATCGGGCTCCCCACTCGGGGGAGCCTCATTCTCCCTCTCCCACTGCCCCTGCCTCTCCCCCCTGCTCATGCTCTCTGTCAAATGAATAAATAAAATCTTTAAAAAAATGTTTAAATATATATATATATATATATATATATATAAATAAAATGAATTTATCAGTTTTAACCTGACTAAACTTTTTTTTCTTAAAGATTTTTATTTATTTATTAGAGGGCGAGAGACTGAGAATGAGAGGGGAGAAAGTCAGAGGGAGAAGCAGACTTCCTGCAGAGCCAGGAGTCCGATATGGGACTCGATCCCGATCCCGGGACTCTGGGATCATGACCTGAGCCCAAGGCAGTTGCTCAACCAACTGAGCCACCCAGGCACCCTAACCTGACTAAACTTTAACTTATACTTTTCTTAACATGAATAACGAATCATTGTGACCATGGAACAAGTGATGCCAAAGGTCATATAAAATGATGACTCATCCCAGTTCCAACCATGTTTCGAAAGTTTGATCAATTAAGGTAGCTCAAAGCAGAGTGGACCCCAAGAATTTATCACAGGCCAGGACAGCGGCGGAAAGCCAATACTGGCCGTTTAATTAAACAGATTCAGAGAAGAGTACCTGCCTGTCGTCGTAAGCTGCTGCCGGGCTGGCGGGGATGTGGCAGCCATCGCCCGCCTTCTCAGAGAGGAACTGCTCCCAACTGTGTCTCGGGGACTGACCCGCCTCCACGGCCACGGGCTTCCATTCAGTCCGTCACAGGATCGGCGCCCTCGCCTCCCCCCTGTGCGGTGTTTCAGCCACACCCTGTCCAGCCTTCAATACACACTGACCCTGGATCTGCCCCGGAACTTTCCATCGTGCTCTACTGAGCCGATGGTCAGCATCTGGGCCTCGGATTGATAGCACGTCTCTGGCCGTCCTTTCTAAGGCAGCAGCACATGCACGTCTCTGCTTCATTTCTCCACTTTATTATCTTTCTGGCCCTTCTCCCTAGCTGAAATAATCGTACTTATTTACTTATTCTTGATCTCCCTGCGTTAGAATGGAAGTTCCCCAGGAACACAGACGTCATCCACCTTCTATGGAATTACCTCTCCAGTGCCCGTGACAGCGGGACCAAAGGCGTGTCAGCAAGGGTCTGTCCAGTGAGGACCTTCTCGGCCACAAAATCTCTTCACTTCTCTTAAAAAAAAACCTTCAACTACTTGTCATATTAAATGTAACCATTCAGTACTTCTATCTTTTCCTAGCCTCCAGCAGATAGCAGCAGACCCCAAGGAAACAGCCTTAGGAACAGAAAGATCGGTGTGACGGCGCCGTGGAGACAGCCGGTGGTGCGCCCAGACACCCACGAGCGCTTTGCTGTACGCCCGGAAACTGACCTAACAGCATGGGTCAATTACAAACAAAGGGAAAAACTAGACACAAACACTCCAAGAGCAAGTCCAGGACTTCCGTGTGTGGGGTCAGTCGTCCCAGGAATCCTGGTGTCACGTCCCGTCACTTACAACTAGATAAATTTTTAAATGATGACTCTGAGTCCACAAGCTGTCCAGTTCCCTAATTCTCTGATGTATTTTCCATTGTCACATTCCTTCTCTACCTGATATTTTATGTATCTATATGTTTATCTGTCTCCCACTAGAAGTTATTTGATAGCAGGACAATCATTTTGTTCAGGAGAGTATGCCCAAGCATCTGGAACGATAATTCTTAGCAAGCTCTCAATAAATATTTGTTTAGCGACACCTGGGTGGCTCAGTTGGTTAAGTGTCTGCCTTCGTCTCAGGTCATGATCTCAGGGTCCTGGGATCGAGCCCCACGTCGGGCTCCCCACTCAGCAGGGAGTCTGTTTCTCCCTCTGCCCCTGCCTCCCCTGCTTGTGCGCTCTCAAATAACTGTTTTTTTAAATAAATATGTTTTTAATGAATAAATGCATGAAAAACAAAAGGCAAATTAAGGTCATTATAGTTCATTTAAATTCAACCATAAAATAATTTTCTTATAATATTTATCCAAAAAGATGAGGAGTTCTGACATTTAAATGAGCAAACTTTGGCTAAAAACATTTTGTTCAGGTATAATTGGCCTACGGTACTAATGTAGCAGCTTCGGGCACAGGGCACAGCACTGTCACATCCCAGTGCCCGCGCTGCGAACCGCGGTGCAGTCAGTCACCGTCCGTCACCGTACAGAGTTAGCACCGCGCACTGGCGGTCTGCACCCCCACGGTCTACTCCACACCTGGAAGTCTTTAACTTCCAATTCTCCTCACTCGCTTCACCCCCCTCCCAACACCTCTTTTCTGGCAACCCACAACTCAGTCCTTCCGATCTCTGAGGGTAGGGTTTGTTTGTTTGTTTGTTTGTTTGTTTGTTTTTGCTTTTTAGGTTCCCCATGTAAGTGAAACGTGGTATCTGTTTTTCTCTTATTTCACTCAGCATGGACACAAATGGCAAGAGTTCATTTTTTTTTTTTTTATGGATGGGTACTAATCCGTTGTTTTGTTTTGTTTTTAAAGATCTTCATTTATTTGACAGAGAGAGACATAGTGAGAGAGGGAACATGAGCAGGGTCAGTGGGAGTAGGAGAAGCAGGGAGCCCAATGTAGGGCTCGATCCCAGGACCCTGGATCATGACCTGAGCCAAAGGCAGATGCTTAACGACTGGGCCCCCCAGATGCCCTGGGTACTAACTGCGTGTCTACACCACATCTTCTTTATCCATTCATCCATCAGTGAACACTGTGGTTGTTTACTTTCGCTTCCGTAAATAGTACTGCAATAAACAAAGGAGTGCATATATCTTTTCAAATTAGTCTTTTCCTTTTCTCTGAATAGATATCCAGAAGTGGGCTTGCTAGACCATATGGTAGATCTAATTTTGGTATTTTCAGGAATCTCCATACTGTCTTCCATAGTGACCACACCAATTTATATTCCCACAAACAGTACACGAGGGTCCTTTTTCTCCATATCCTCATCAAATCTTAATGAGAGTCATTCTGAGAAGTAGGAAAGAATATCTTATTGTGGTTTTGATATGCATTTCCCTGACGATTAGTGATGTTAAGCATCTTTTCATGTGTCTGTTGGCCACCATATGCAGGCCCTGGAAAAATGTCTATTCAGATTCTCTGCCCATTTTAAAGATTCACTTATTTGAGAGAGAGTCTCTGAGAGAGAATCTCAAGCAGACTCCCCGCTGAGCATGGAGCCTCGTGCGGGGCTTGATCTCAGGACCCAGAGATCATGACCTGAACCAAAATGAAGAGCCCAACGCACAACTGACTGAGCCACACAGCTGTCCCTTCTGCTCATTTTTGATTATTTTTGTCATCGAGTTGAATGAACTCCTACTATTTTCCTGGATATCAACTTATTATGTATATGATTCACAAATATCTCATCTCGGTCAGTAGTTTGCCTTTTCATTCTACTGATGGGTTCCCTTCACTGTTCAGAAGCATTTCAGTTAGATGTCGCTCCATTGGCTTATTTTTCCTTTTGACGCCTTTGCCTTTAAGTCAGATCCAAGAAAATGTTGCCAATGTCAAGGAGTTTATGACCTACTTTTCTCCTGGCTACTTTATGGTTTCAGGTCTTACATTCAAGTCTTTTACCCATTTTGAGTTTATTTTTGTGTCTGGCATAAGAAAGTGGCACCATTCCATTATTTTGCATAGTGCTGTGCAGTTTTCCTGGACACTTTTTCCTGGACAACATTGTCTATTGAAGAGACTTTTTCCCATTGCATATTCTTACCTCCTTTGTCATAGATTAATTAACCATGTAACTGTGGGTTTTATTTCTGGGCGCTCTATTCTGTTCCTCTGATCTAAGTGTCTAGTTTTGCGCCAGGGCCATACTCTTTGATTACTAGAGGTTTGTAGTATGTCTTAAAATCTGAGATTGCAATACCTACAGCTTTGTTCTTTACCACAGAGTAGAATGTCATCTTTAAAAAAGTTTTACTTCTTCCTTTCCAATTTGGATGCCTTTTCTTTTTCTTGACTAACTGCTGTGGCTAAGACTTCCAATACTATGTTGAATAAAACTGGGAAATGTAGTCCTCCTTGTCTTGTTCTTCATCTTAGAGGAAAAGATTTTAGCTTTTCACGGTTAAATATTATTTTAGCTGTGGGTTGGTCACATATGGCTTTTACTATGGTAAGGTATACACCCCTATATACACTTTGTTGAGCATTATCATAAATGAATGAATTTTTCAGATGCTCTTTCTTGCATCTATTGAGATAACCATGATTTTTACCTTTAATTTTTTAATGTGGTGTATCACAGTGTATCACATTATTTTGCAGATGCTGAAACATCTTGCCATCCCTGAAACAAATGCCGTCTGACCATGGTGGATGATCCTTCTTGTGTATTTTATAAATTGATTTGCTAACATTTTGTTGAGCATTTTTGTATGTATTTTCATCAAAGCAAGTGGCCTGTAATGTTCTTTGTGTGGTGTCCTCTGGTTTTCATTTTGGGGTAGCACCAGCCTCATACAATGACTTTGGAAGCATTCCTTGCTCCTCAATTTTTTTTTTTTTTGGAAGAGTCTGAGAATAATGGGTATTAAATCCTCTTTGAATGTTTAGTAAAATTCACCAGTAAAGCCAACAGGTCCTAGACTTTGTTGGAAAGTTTTGGATTACTGATTCAATCTCATTACTAGCAATCGGCTTATTTAAGTTTTCTATTTCCTCATAATTCAGTCTTGGTAGGTTGTATGTTGCTAGGAATTTATCCATTCCTCACAGGTTGTTCAGTTTGCCTATGCATAATTATTCATAGTAACTGTCATAATTCTTCATATTTCTATTGTAGCAGTTGTAACTTCTTTCATTCTGATTTTATCTGAGCCCTTTCTTTTTTCTTGGTGAGTCTAGCTAAAGGTGTGTCAATTTTGTTGATCTTTTCACGGCATCAGTTCTTGGTTTCATTGATCTTTGCTATTGTCTTTTTAGTCTCTATTTCACTTATTTCCACTCTGATCTTTATTATTTCCTTCCTTCTACAAACTTTGGGTTAGTAGAACTTGCTCTTCTTTTCTAGTCCCTTTGGGTGTAAAGTTAGGCTGTTTGGGATTTTTCTTTTTATTTTTTCAGTGTTCCAAGACATTGTTTATGCACCACACCCAGTGCTCCATGCAATACGTGCCCTCCTCCATACCCACCACCAGGCTCAACCAACCACCCCCGTCCTTCCAAAACCCTCAGTTTGTTACTCAGAGTCTGTCATCTCTCATGTTTTGACTCCCCCTCCAACTTCCCCCAATTCACCCTTTCTTTCCTTCTCCCAATGCCCTCCATGTTTTTCCTTATGCTCCACACATAAGTGAAAACATATGATAATTGACTGTCTCTGCTTGACTTATTTCACTCAGCATAATCTCTTCCAGTCCCGTCCATGCTGATAGAAAAGTTGGGTATTCATCCTTTCTGATGGAGGCATAATATTCCATTGTATATATGGACCATAACTTCTTTATCCATTCGTCTGTTAAAAGGTATTTCAGCCCCTTCCACAGTTTGGAGATTGTGGTCATTGCTGCTACAAACATTGGGGTACATGTCGCCCTTCTTTTCACTACATCTGCATGTTTGGGGTAAATACCCAGTAGTGCAATTGCAGGGTCATAGGGTAGCTCTATTTCTAATATCTTGAGGAATCTCCACAGTTTGGCAAAGTGGCCAGGCCAACTTGCATTCCCACCAACCGTGGAAGAAGGTTCCCCTTTCTCCACAACCTCTCCAACATTTGTTGTTTACTGTCTTGTTGATTTTGGCCATTCTAACTGGTGTAAGGTGGTATCTCAGGGTGGTTTTGTGTTGAATCTCCCTGATGATGAACATTTGATGTTCATCAAATGTTAATGATGATGAACATTTTTTTCATGTGTCTGTTGGCCATTTGTATGTCTTCTTTGGAAAAGTGTTTGTTCATGTCTTCCATTTTTTGATGTGATTATGTTTTGTGAGTGTTGAGTTTGAGAAGTTGTTCATAGATATTAGATATCAGACCTTTGTCTGTAGTGTCATTTGCAAATATCTTCTCCCATTCTGTGGGTTGCCTCTTTCTTTTGTTGACTGTTTCCTTTGCTGTGCAGAAGCGTTTGATCTTGATGAAGTCCCCAAAGTTCATTTTCACTTTTGTTCCCTTTGCCTTTGGAGACATGTCCTGAAAAACTGCTGTGGCAGATGTTGAAGAGGTGACTGCCTATGTTCTCCTCTAGGATTTCGATAAGATTCCTGACTCATGTTGAGGTCTTATCCATTTCGAGTTTATCTGTGTGTATGGTGTAACAGAACGGTCAAATAGGCCTGTATGGTTATGAACTTCCCTCTTATAACTGCTTTTGCTACATGCTATACATTTTTACTATGTCATATTTGTTTTCATTTGTCTCAAGGTATTTTTTTATTTCTCCTTTGCTTTCTTCAATGACCCCTCTGTCATTCAGTAGCATGTTGCTTAAGCTCCTTGTTTTTATGGGTTTCCTAGTTTTCTTCTTATAACTGATTTCTAGTTTCATACTATCATGGTTGAAAGACATGCTTGATATGATTTCAATCTTGTTAAATGTACTGAGACTTTTTTTGTAGCCTAACATATTATTTATCCTGGAGAAAGTACCACGTGCATGTGAGAAGAAATGTATTCTGCTGCTTTTGAATATAATGTTCTATGCATATCTACTAATTATTATAGTTTCAATTTTACTACATTGGTCTTTTGACCTATTAGCTTTATAAATGATTCATTACCTTCACTATATACCTTTTCCAGTGAGATTTTCACTTTCCTATGTTTTCTTTTCAGCTTAAAGAAGTCCCCTCAGAGTTTCTCATAAGGCTTAGTTAGCGGTAATCAAGTCCTTTATTTTTGCTCTATGAAAACTCTTCATCTCCTTCAATTCTGAATTATGACCTTGCTGGGTAGAGTATTCTTGGTTGCAATTTTTTTACATTGAGTACTCTGAATATGTTCTGCTGCTCCCTTCTGCCTTTCAAAGTTTCTGCTGAGAAATGTGCTGATAGCCTATGGGTTTATCTTGTATAAAATAAGTTATTTCTCTCTCGCTGCTCTGATTCTCTATCATTAACTTCTGACTTTTTTTTAAAGATTTTATTTATTTATTTGACAGAGAGAGAGAGATCACAAGGAGGCAGAGAGGCAGGCAGAGGGAGAGGGGGGAAGCAGGCTCCCCACGGAGATGAGAGCCTGACACAGGGCCCAATCCCAGGACCCCAAGATCACGACCCGAGTCAAAGGCAGAGGCTTTAACCCACTGAGCCCCCAGGTGCCCCTGATATTTTAATTATACTATATTTTGGTGTGACTCTCTTTGGGTTCTTCTTATTTGGAATTCTGTAGACTTCCTGGATATAGATGTCTGTTTCCTTCCCCAGGTTAAGGAAATTTTAGCCATTATTTCTTCAAATATGTTTTTCTGCCCCACTCCTCCCCCTCTTCTTCTGCAACTCCTATAATGAGAATATTAATCCACCTGAAATTGTCCCAGAGGTCACTTACGTTATCTCCCTTTCTTTAAAAACTCTTTTCTTTATGCTGCTCTGTCTGGATGAATTCCATAGCTTTGTCCTCTAGCTCACTGTCTGGACCACTCTTCTGATTCATCCAGTCTGCTGTGGAACCCCGTTAGTGTATTTCTCAATTAACTGATTCTACTTCAGCTCTGAGACTTCCATTTGGTATCTTCTCTCTTTGCTGTAATTCTTATTGGATTCATGCATTCTTCCTCCAAGTTTGGTAAGCATCTTTCTGATTGTTACTTTGAACTATTTATCAGGTAATTTACTTATTGCCATTTCATTAAGGTCTTTTCCTGGGATTTTGTCTTGTTCTTTCATTTGAAAATATTCTTCTGTCTCATTGTGCCTGATTTTCTGTGTTTTGTTTTGTTTTCTTCCTACGTATTAGGCAAAACAGCTACCGTTCCCAAACTTGAAGCAGCAGCTTTGTGTAGGTGACCTGTGAGCCTGAGAAGCACGATCCCCTCTGGCCACCAGTGCCGGTTGCTCAAGTGGGGTGCCCAGCGTGGGCTACGCACAGCTGCTGGTTGTGGTGAGGTTGCAGATTGTGGCACCGGAGAGGCATGGCACTCACCTGGCAAGCTAGGGTGCAGCTATGGCTCGGGATGGATGGGAGGCTTGCCCAGATGGCTGTGGCGCACCTGTGGTATGGGGGTTGGGGTGTGCCCAGGTCACAGGAGGACCGCCAGAATGAAGACTGTCAAAGGAGAATGGGACTGCAAAAATGGCACCTACCAGCACTTCGACCCCAGAAAGAGTCCCTAGAGGTTCCTGCTTCTCTGGCATTCACTTTAAGAATACTGTAAGGGGGTCTCCTTTACACGGCCTAGCCACTTTTCAAGGTGCAGCTTTGGCTCTGGGTCCCAGAGTGAAGTGAGTGTGCATGCAAACCCTTTAGGAGCAGGTTCTCGTGGCCTAGGTTCTACAGTTTTTCTGGACATAGTTCCCATTGTTTTCCATTTTGGTGGATCCACTGTTAGGTGCAGAACCTAAGGTCCGGACTGCCGGATGTGAGCAACATTCTTTACTCCTCAGGTAGGTCCCACAGCTCTGAGACCCTTCCTGTTCGCGGGTTGCTGCACCGGGGTGGGGTTTCTGACGAGAGCGAGTCTGTGTCTCCCCTGCCTGTCTCCACGCTGCCCTTACCCTCTGTGGGGGAGATACTGTCCGTCTAGTTTGCGGAACTCTTCCAGAGGAAACTGTTCCACGTCACAGCTGTGGGTCTGTTGTGTCTGTGGGAGGAAGTGAGTTTAGGTGCTTCCTATGCCTCCATCTTGTCTAAAAACCTTTATGGAGTACTCCATTTTCTCTAACATTCCCCGTAAAAATGTCATTATGTAGTAACACCCACACATCAACCAGCCAGTCACTATTTCCACAGGACCATACTGCAAATAATTGGTTTCATTTTCTTTCATCTCACCGAAAATTGGAAAATATCTTGAATTGCTGTAATAAATGGTAACATGTTCTTTCTAAAAGCCATTCCAAAGTAGGTATGAGTTCTGTTTCTTCTACATCACCTATTTTAGTGACCTGCAAATACAAAGCACAAACCATGACTCTCTTTAAAAACTATGGACTATTTTCAAGAAGTTAAGAAAGCCTGTGTTTGCCTTATAACTCCTTGCTTTTATAACTAAGCTTGTTCTATATGTGGCCCCCACCACTTCATCTACACCCAAGCCTGATTTCCCTTCCCACACTGATTCAATACTTGCCATTTTCTAATGCTATTCTCATGTTCCAATAGAGAAAGAATAAGAGAAACTTCTTCCTCACCCTTAGATACTTGGCACAAATATCTGTTCATTTTTTCAGTCTCATCATCTGCACAATTTCTATAAATGTAGTATTGATGAGCTCAATTTTAACTACAGGGATGTAGTAGTTCCCAAGGGACTAATAATCCCATTACCAAGATACCTTATTTTGACAACCAAGAACCACGGGCCTTTCAGCAAGGAATTCCTTTCCCCAGAGTC
>JAPYYJ010002288.1:0-13041 GCA_028533885.1 Nasua narica | reverse complement strand
GACAAATTGTGTCAGAAGCGTATTTTCTTTACGTGGCTAGACAAAATTTTAAAAAATGTGGAATGCTTCACCAATTGACATGTCGTCCTTGAGCAGGGGCCGTGCTAATCTTGTCTGTATGGTTCCCATTTTAGTGTATGTGCTGCCCGAACGAGCACTACTCTTACAGAATTCTTACATTGAATGTGCAATGACGTAATACCACTTGAAGATACACGGTGATAAGTAAGAATATATAGTATAAACCCTAAAGTGACCACTAAAATACCAGGACAAAAAGCTAAAGGTCTTAGGCCACCAAATAAAAGATTAAATGGAATCAGAAAAATAATCAGTTATTCATAAAGAAGGAAGAAAAAGAAGAAAAAGCGAACGAAGAGTAGAGGGGAAAAACAGAAAACAAAGAGCAAGGGAACACACCACCAACATTCACAAGTGCGTCCATGGAGTGGGTTTCAAGAAGCGTGCCCCTCGGGCACTCAAAGAGATCCGGAAATTTGCCATGAAAGAGAGGAGAACCCCAGATGTTTGCGTTGACACCAGGTTCAACAAAGCCGTCTGGGTCAAAGGAATAAGGAATGTTCCATATCGTATCCATACGGTTGTCCAGAAAATGTAACGAGGATAGAGGTTCACTGAACAAGCTCTACCCGTTGGTTACCTATGTGCCCGTCACCACTTTCAAAAATCTACAGACAGTCAATGTGGATGAGAACTAATTGTTGATTGTCAAATAAAGGTATGAAACTGCAAAACAAACAAACAAGTTAAATGTAAATAGTCTAAAGGCCCACATTAAATGTGCAGGGAGTCAGATTAGATTAAAAAACAAGACTCAATTATATGTTCTTCACAAGAAATTTGCTTTAAATATTGACACAAATAGGTTAAAAGGCTAGAAAATGATATATCATGATAACAATAATCAAGAAAATGATGGAGTGCCAAGTTACTATCAGAGGAAATTTCAGAGCAAAGTCTATTACCAGGGATGTTTCCTAACGATAAAGGGGCCAATTTCTCAAGAGACAATACGAGAGCCCCAAACGGTTATGCACCAAAATGAAGCAAAAGTGGATAGAACCGCAAAGGGAACTGGGCAAATCCACAGTCCGAGTGGGATAGTTCCATATCATTCTCGCAATAGTAGCAGAAGTGGACAGAAAGTAAATAAGAATAGAAAAAATTTTTTTGGTAAATTTTTAAAAGATTTTGTTTATTTATTCGTGAGAGACACACGGGGTTGGTGGACAGGGGCAGAGAGAGAAGCAGGCTCCCCATTGAGTAGGGAGCCCATGTTAGACTTGATCCCAGGACCCTGAGATCGTGATCTGAGCCAAAGGCAGACGCTTAACTGACTGAGCCACCCAGGCGCCCCATAAAAGATGTTTATAATGCCCTCAAACAACTCGATGGAAGTCAATTACATTTCTATTTACTGACAATGAATTATCAGACAAATCAAAATGAGAAAGTCAATAAACCTGACCAAAGAAGTCCAAAACTGGGGCGCCTGGGCGGCTCAGTCATTAAGCATCTGCCTTCAGCTCGGGTCATGATCCCAGGGTCCTGGGATCGAGCCCCGAGCCCTGCATCGTGCTCCCTGCTTGCCGAGGAGCCTGCCTCTCCCTCTCCCACTCCCCCTGCTTGTGTTCCCTCTCTCGCCGTGTCTCTCTCTGTCAAATAAATAAATAAAATCTTAAAAAAAAAATGCCCCAAACCTCTATTTTAAAAACTATAACCACGTTTCTGAGAGGAATTAAAAATGACTTAAGTAGATAGAGAGACATACTATGTCCATGGGTTGAAAGACCCATTATTGTCAAGGTATCAGTTTTCTTTAAATTGACCTATAGATTCAATATAATTCCAATTTAATCCCCAAACCGGTTTTCAGACGTTGGCAAATTAATTCTAAAATTCATATGAAAATGCGAAGAATAGCCAAAATGGCTTTAAGAAAGATAAAAGTTGAGGGACTAACTCAAGACCTAGTAGAGAGCTACAACAACCGAAGCAGTGTGGTACAGCATCGGAAAGACAAATAGGTCAGTGGGACGGAGCTCGGGACAGACCCACGTGTTAAAGGCAATTTATTTTTGACAAAAGTACAAAGGCAATTCAGGGGAGAAAGGGTCGTATTTTCAAGAAGTGGTGCTAGCACAATCAGATATCCCTGTTTCAAAAGACACACTTCAACGTGCATCTTGTACCATCCACGGAAATGGATGGCCTCCGCCAATATCAGCTATTAGGTTTGGTGGTGTTATTGTGGCTGGTGTCATTCGGTGGGTGACTCCACTTGTTCCGAGAAGAGTCCCCACGCAGAGCGGGGATGTTCGGGAGGAAACGCAGGGGACCGATTTCACCGTGGAAGAAGGGACACCTACCTGTCCCGCGAGCTGCCCTGCCCCCCCCAGGTGTGGGAGCCAAGGCTGCGTGAAAGGTAGGTAGAAGATCCACGGCAGGGACGTCTTTGGGCTGCTGGGGCAGAGCCCGAGCCCATTCCCCAGCGTGTGACCTTTATGAATCGAAACTTCAATGTCCTCATCTGAGACAGGAACAGGCCACGCTTCTCCTGGGGCCCTGAACCTCCGAACGGAGGAGAGCTGCCTGCTGATCGGCAGTGTTCCAGGGGAGCGTCGGGGGCTCTGAGCGCCCAATGGGGGTGTATCCCAGCCTGGGGATCACAAAAGGCTTTCTAGGGGAACTGATGTCTGAGTGGAGTCTTTGTGGGTTTTTGTTTTTGTTTTAAAGATTTTGTTTATTTATTTGACACACAGAGAGCATTTAAGAGGCCCGCGGGCTGGGCGTTACCATCCGCGCACAGCAAGTGCACCCAGCAGGGCAAACATGGGATTCGGGCAGGGAAATAAATGCACTGACTGGGGCGGTTCCCGAGGAGGGCCTGGTGCACAGTGGGCACCTCATAATTGCAGGTTGGCATAGTCGGTGCCGGGATGACATAAGCCAGCTCTGCCCCCCGCACTTCACCTCTGGAAGGGCAGGTAGGTCCCCGGGGAAATCTCCTCCGCCAGCCTCACTCTGGGAAAGAGAAATAGAAAATTTTCTAATTCCAAAGAGTAAATGTCAGAGGCATGGGAAGGATTCAGAGGTTCCGAAAATAAACCTGGCATACATGGGGGGAGGAGGGGGAGCGCCGGGAGGGGCGTGGAGACGAGGTGCCAAGGCTGGGAGAGGCGGACACACACACACACGCACACACACACACACACACACTGCAGGATCCCTCTTCTTCTCAGGATAAAAGATTCAGGTGGCCCCTTAGCGTTTGTGGGGCAGACCGCCTGCCCTGTCCGGGGACGCAGGCCTGTGAGCAGAGCCTGGGCAGGGAGACGCCGTCATGGCTCCGGGGAACCTTCAGGCTGTGAGCCTCTCCCTCTTACGGTCCTGGATGGTCCCTGGGGCCCACGGGGCAGCCCCTGGCAGCCCGTCCCGAGCACCCCTGCTCCCCAGAGCCCCTCCGGCCTGGCCCTACATGACCTGGCTCCACGGCCCTCACCACCCCTGTTCCCTGCTACGGATGCCCCAGGGACAGTGGGAATTCCCGTCCCCATGTGACCTGGGAGCAGAGAGCCCTCCCTGCTCCCCGCCGCCCGACTACCCCCCACCCCGCTCGAGACCAACGCCCCCCCTGTCCCCAGGATTTGGGTCCGGGGAGGGGTGGGGACCCAGCCTGGCTCCTGCCCTCCCAGGCCTGGGGAGACAGCTGGGTGTCGGGAGCCAGTGGAGGATGGCGGGGCTGTGAGTCACTGGGGCAGGACCGCGGGCTCCTGCGGGCTAGGGGCGACACAGAACTGGGAGGACCGGCGGCTGGCATCATCCATCCACGTTTCAGTTTTGTCCTGATGGTGCTCGAGGGGTGCTCCCAGCCTGAGCTCCGACGCAGCAGCCTCAGAGGGGCCAGGGAAGCAGAGGGAAACCCCTGTTTATTGACCCTCAGGTGCATGCCCGGCCCACACCAGGGGCATTTGGCATGGCATTAGCACAGTTCTCTTCTGCAAGCCTCTGCCCATCTCTGGGCCTCAGTTTCCCCCTCTGTGAAATGGGTGAGGGCTTGGAAGGCAGTTCTCCCAAGTCCTTCCCATTCTGAGGTTCCTCTGAGCCTCAGTTTCTCCTTCTGTGAAAGGGGGCGATAACGACACCCGCCTCTCGGGGGCTGTGAGGACGCAGGGAGGAGAGGGTGCGGGGTGCTGGGCTGTGAGGTGTGGGGTTCAGCGCCTGCGTGCGGGAGGCACTGGTGTGCTGCTGGGTGGCGGGCAGGCCACCTGGGAGCCACTGTCTCCGACCCCCCCCAACCTTTGCTGCCATTTCCTGGGTGGCTGCTGAGCTGTGGGGGGGTCTAAGCTTTTGCACAGCAGGTCACCCTTTTGTCCCCACAAACCCCAGGGGCCCGAGTGGTTTGTTTGAAGTGCAGGAGCGTCCTGTCCTCTGGCGGCTCAGAGCCCCTCAGAGGCCCCATGGCTCCTACAGCAATGACCTGACCTTAAGCCCGTCCAGGGGCCTGGGAGCCTGGCTCCAGCCCTGCCCCCTGCGGCCCCTCCCACACCCACCCAGCTGGGAAACTGAGGCTCAGAGAGGCGATGAGACTCACCCAGGCCGCCCGTGGGGAGACGGCCGAGCCCCCATTGGGCTCCGTCCCAGCGCCCGGCACCCACCACAGGCCGTCCAGGAACGCGGCCTCGGGGTGGGGGGGAGGGTGTGCGCCCCCAGCGGGCCCCGTCCCAGCAGCCCGAGGCTGTGTTACCCCCGCATCCGGGTCTGGCGATCAGAGGGCGGGGGTCACACCGCACAGCCCGCAGGGCTTACGGGCCGGAAGGGATGCGCCGTCTCATCCCGCCAACGCCTCCTGATCGATCTGTTTCCCTGCCCGGGGCCCTCCCGGCAGCCCCGGGTCACCCTGAATTGTTTTCCTCCCAAGCGCTATGCATCTACTGATTCGGAAGGAATGTGGGAGCGGCACCCGAGGCTCTGATGTGGCCCTGGTAGTGTTCCAGAGAACTCGTGAGCCTGTGAAGAGATGAGTGATTCATAATCACGGTGATTTGGGTCCACGGTCCACAGGACAGTCCCCAGGCTCCTCATTAAAGAGCTAATTGTGTTATTTGACTGCGCAGCTCATGTCTCTGCCGTGCCCTCTGCCGGGGGGCCCGGGAGACGCGGGCGAACAGGTAGACCCGGTTTCCTGGCACAGGCCCAAGCACAGCCCAGCTTGGCTCACCGGGCGGAGGCCTCCGGGAATGCACTAGAACCGTGGGGGCTCTGGGCTTGTTCCTTCCCTGCCTCGATTTCTCCTATCGCCCTTCCTGCAACCGCATCTCCAGGCACCGATGAGTTCGGTCGATTGATAAATATTGCTGATCCCGGACCCTTCTCCTTTATTTATCCGTGGGCTGGCGGGGAGTCCTAAGGCCCTGAGCTGCATCGAGGGCAGGAATACAAACAGAGGGGTCGGCCCTCAGGGTCTCCCAGTCTGATGGGGGAAGCAAGTGGACGAACGTGAAGCGGATTGACAGGCGCCACAGTGGGGGTGAGAGCGGGTCTGTATTTTAGGCACTGAAGGGTCCGGGGCGCGTGGGCTTGTGTCCTCGCCTTGCCATCCGCTGGCCGTGGACTCTCCATCAGTTACTCGCCTCCCTGAGCGTTGATCATCCCCTCTCCATGTTGGGAATTTCTGATGCTGTTTGATCACCAGGATGAAACATTCGTTTGTGCATGTGCAAGCACACGCGTGTGTGCGCATGCGTGTGTATGTGTGTGCGTGTATGTCTGTGTACCGGGAGCGGTCCGTAGGGGTAACTCCAGGCCTGGCGTTGGCTCGCCCTGTGCCCTCTCCTCTGGATTCTGCTGTCCGGGGTCGACTGACCCCATATCACTGCCCATGGCGCCGTGGGACTATGCAGCGTCAGGGACAGAGGCAGCAGCCCTCGTTGTCCCCTCCGCCCCTGATGAGAGCACCTGACGCTCCAGGTGCTGGCAGCCAGCCAGCTGCTCTCCTGCTCCAGACATAGCCCTTTGAAGTCTAAAAATAGATGCCCCGCCTCCCTTCTCTCCCCAGACCAGGCGAAAGCAAGGACAGAACAGTCACCCAGAAAAATGCCCTGCGGGAGATGTCAGTTTGGATGAATTCAGCCCGGGTTAGTCCCTCACATCTATTTCTGGGATGTCACAGGACCTAAGCTCCTGACTCATTCCTGCCTTCACGTAGCTGATGTTTAGGCAGCGCCTACTCTGCCCCAGACCCTCGGATCGCCTTGCTTCTCCTCTCCTCAAAAACCCTTCTTTGGAGCCAGCCCTCGACACCGAAGAGCCTTGATAAGGATGGTAGCAGCAAGAAGGGGGAGACTAATTCCACCAGAGAAGGGCATTTAAACTGTCGGAGGAGGAGCCACAAGAGCTGTGGCATTTGAGGGTGGGTTTTGAGGGGTGACTAGGAGTTCTCCAGGCATAGGATGAGCACAGCATTTCAGCCTGAAAATCCATGAAGAGGGAGCGTGCTCCTGTGGTTTGGATCTAGTATGCATTAAGAGTTTAGGCGACGGGGAAGGGAAGGAACAAAGGCACCTCTCTCGAGCATCTCCTAAGGGCCCTGGACTACACAGTGCCTTTCATGCAACTCCTTTTGCCCTCACAGTCAGGATTATGCTCCCATTCTACAGATAAGGAAAACGAGGGTCAGAGAGACGCAGGAAAGCTATGCAGTGAGGAAGGGGTAGAGGCTGGATGCGAACCCGCGTCTGAAGACTCAAGTCTGCACCCCGTCCTTGGAACCTTGGCACCATCTCATCCAAGGCGGGCGACAAATAGCCGGGCCACCTGTGAGGGGCGCAGAGCCCTTCCGTCTCTCCTGTTGTCCCCGGGGCCACGGCCACACCTGCCCCCTGCCGGAGGAGGCTTGTGGGAGGCCCTTCCCTTCCTCCCGATGCCGGAGAAGCCGGGATGCCAGATGCAGAGCTGACAATGCTCCTGACCGCGGGGACCGACAGTGTTTCCTTGACAGCAGGACGTCATTTGGTAGAGTTGTTCTGCTCGGAGACAATGTATGTCGCGCAGGCTCGGTCTAAATAGCCGAAGGCAGTGGCAAATTACAGGGAGGGGTGTTAGTTTTACTGGCAGCAAACCCAGTGGCAGCAGATTTTTTTTTTTTAGTTGAGGTACAGCTGGTGTATAAGATTCTCGAAGTTTCAGGCGGACAGCATTACGGTTTGATATCCGTGTTCATTACCAAGGGATCGTCTCGGGAAGAGTAGTCACCACCGATCTGTTCTTTGCGTCTATGAGTTTGTTTCTGTTTTGTTTTGTGGGCTCGTTTTTCTTTTTTAGATTCCGCCTACGAATGAGATCATACTGTTTTTGACCTTCGACATGGATAACCTGGAGGGTTTATGTTAAGTGAAGGGAGTCGGAGGGTGATGGGGTTAGTGGTGCGGGGCAAGGGGTCTGGAGGGCTAGCGAGGTCGCCCTCCCCCTGTGGCCAGAGGTGCGCAGAGGTTAGAGAGGGGAAGGAGAGGAGGCGCTGGAGGGGAGAGGGCGTGGGGGTGAACACGGAAGAGAGGGTGATGAGTGGAAGGGGAACAGGGTGAGGGATGGGAGGAGGGCAGGGCAGGGAAGAGAGCCCAAAGAAGAAGAAAGAGGCAGGGCAGATAAACAAGAGGAGGAAGGAGGAGAGATGACCAGGAATGACGGTACAGAGAAAGAGATGGAAGAGGGGCACAGGGGCGAGGAAGGCGGAGAGCCAGGAGCCCGGGGAGGGATGGCTGCCAGAGCGGTTTCCAAGGGCTCAGCCTGCGGATGCTCCGGACGGACCTGTCTGAGATGATGGACGTGCCACTCGCCCTTCAAGCCTTGCTCAGGGCAGGCCGGACCGGCAGCAGACGAGCGGCCCCGTGACCCACGCCATGCTGGCCACAGGCTCCCAGTGGCAATGTGGGCAGCAAAGTCGGCCACCCCAGACACACTCGGGAACCGGCTCAGCCTGATCTGGGGCTTGTTGTGGTCAAATCTTCTTCAGCCCTCCTTCTACCTGAGCCAGAATGGTCTATAGGGACGGGGCTGAGGTCCACACCTAAAGATGCCAGGCACGGGAGGGTCATCGGGACGTTAGAATATGTGAGTTCTAGGACCAAGTCTGCCATGAATTTGCGGTGTGACCGTCACCTCTGGTCTACGTCCTCCTCTGCTGAAAACGAGGGTGCATTGTGCCCCTTTCCGTTCCATCTTTCTGCAGTTAATTAAGAAAAATAAGAGATTTATTCAGTGCTTGCCATGTGCTGTCTCAAAGTCACACAGATTATTAGCAGGTTCTCTCGTGCTCAGCTCGACTGTGAGCCCTGAGATGGCAGGGATTCTAGGATCTGCCTCCCAGCTACGTCCCTGAATCCCAGAACCGTGGGGCGCCCCAAGGAGATGCCCCAACAACGGCATTGATGAGTAAGGGGACCCGGGTCTGTGTGAAATCGAGATCTCTCCTATCAACCCCTTTCCCCCACTGCTGGCCTGAATCACGCTGTGAATTCAATGGGGTCCAATCCAAAGATGGAAAGGCACCCAGCGATCTGAAAAGGGAAAATTTAAGGCAAGCAATGTCTCACCTATAAAGGCAATTAACCACTAGCAGAGGCCAAGAGGACCTTGGGGTACAGGACAGCAAAGGCAGATGGCGGCTACTCCCTCCAGTGCTGAGGGAGGAAGAACCAGGGAGAAAGAACGAGGAAGGAGTCAAGAATTTAGGGCATTCTCCCCACCCCAAATCTAGGCTGCGATTCAGGGTCCACAAGGGTGCGCCCGCATGGGAACACAGAGCACGCAGGGCCAAACAACTGGCCAGAGGCTGATGACAAGAGGGGACCCGCCTCTGGCCCATCAGCCAGGCAGGTGGAGGGCACACCTGCGAGAGGCTGTGGGGACACCAGGGGTGGCTCACCGGGCTCCAGAGAGACTCGGTGGAGAGTGAGCCCCTCTGGTGATCCCATGGGAAGTGGGGCGACCCATCGTAACCAGGAAGAGAAGCAGCTGCCTTTGCTACAGCCAACAGCGTCCCTCCAGGGCCCGATGTTGAGAAGACTAATGTGGGGAAGGAGAAATGTTTACAGGGCTCAGCTTCAGTATCAAAGCACGGAGCAAGGAAGCCTGGGTCCCGGGCACTGTCTCCGCCTCCTGCCGCTCAGCCTACGTATTCACCCCTTTACACGTACTTGAACTTCCCCATGAAAGGGAGACTGCTCCGTATGTCCGTCTAACGGGGCCACCATCCTTCGTACCAGGGAAGTTGTTTTCGTCTTTCCCCCAAAGGAGGAGACAACAAAGTCTCACTGTTTCCATTGCTAAGTGCATTGCTCCTTAAAATTTAGCCACAGTGCTTCCGAGACTCCATTCCCAGAAGGCTAAACTGTAATGTTAACCTCCAACAATTGGATCTAAAATACGAAGAGGGCAAATGAGAGAGAAGGATATAGTTCACCTACACAAATATGCACAATAACACAAATGTATACAGATACGTGCAGTCCTATACTACGTATATAGTAAATATGCACACAGAAGGGTACAGAGAGAAAGTCTGCAGAAGGGCTACAGTCCTCTCTTGCTGGGGGTGATCTGGAGCACACGTGGACGTTTGTGATATTCTCCTTGTACCACTCACTCTGTATTTTCTTTGCCCTCTCTCAGAACGTCAGTTGCTGGGGGTTCCCTATCTGGCAAAGTGACCCGGATGCTGAGGGCTCTGTGTCCTGCCTCTCTCACTGCCATGTTTTTCCTGAACCTTCGCGTTGGGACCTGGGTGTAGTTGATGTGCCCCGGAGAATGCCCTGGGCTCCAGACACAGCCCTCTTAGCCCCAGAGTCCGACCAAGTTCCCCTTGGTGATTGGGGTCCATCATTCTAATCAGTGTAGTAGCTCCTTTTTATTCCCATCGATTCCATGACATAAGAAACCCCAAAGAGGGAGGTGGCGGTCTTATCTTCCAATGCAACGGAACCTGGTTAGAAAACATCTCCCTCTTGGGGGCTCTGAGCTCTAGACCAGCAGAGCTCAAGAAGTCAGAAGAGAGGGCACCTGGGTGGCTCAGTCAGTTAAGCGTCTGCCTTCGGCTCAGGTCATGATCCCAGGGTCCTGGGATCGAGTCCTGCATCGGGCTCCCTGCTCATCAGGGATTTCTTTCTCTCCTTCTGCCTGCTGCTTCCCCTGCTTGTGTTCTCTCTCTCTCTCTCTGTCAAATGAATAAATAAAATCTTTAAAAAAAAAAAAAAGACATCAGAAGGGGAAGCAAGTATTCTGTGAGTGGGTGTTAGGGAATTGTGTTCCCTCCAAATTTATATGATGAAGCCCTAACCCTCTACATGACTATTTTCGGAGATAAGGCCTTTAAGGAGGTAATAAAAGTTAAAGGAAGTCATATGGGTGTCCCTCATCTAGTAAGACTGGTGTCCTTCTAAGAAGAGGGAGAGACACCAGGGATGCGTGTAGGACACAGGGAAGAGGTAGTCATCCATAAGTCAAGGAGAGAGGCATCAGGAAAACCCAGTTCTGCTGGCACCTTGATCTTGGACTTTCAACCGCTAATTTCCGCTACGCAAGCCTCCCAGTATGGGGTCGTTTGTATGGCAGCTGCGGCAAACTAATACAGGGGGTCCTGAGGGGTAACAATAAGGGGAGCTGCTCCTCCTTTCACCTCCTGATCTCAGGACCCGTTTGTTCTGGTTTTGAGGGGGAGACCCCACCATAGGGTGATCTCCAACTCTGAGCACGTACCACCTTCTTCAAAGTAGAACCCACCTTTCCGGGATGTTCCCCTCCCAACCGGCACCATAACGGAGTCTTCACTAAGCTCTTTGCCCTTCGTCGCGGGCGGGCTGGTTCTGGGTGGCAGATGGAATGAGTCCGCGGGCATGCGCCCCTTGTTATCCTGTCCTTGCTGTGGAAGGAGTTCTGCGACCAGAAGCAATGCTGTGCGGGACCAGGATGGGGACTAAGACATTCTGTGTGGTGGTGCTCACAGAGCATTATGGCAGCAACTACAAGTTCATATCCAGAATACGTAGCCGTTGGGTCAGGCTGAATCTGGCCCCTGCATCTTGCCAGCAGTGTGCTGTAGTTAACCCAGTCTAAGTTGGACCAGAAAGGGCCAGCTCTGCCTCAGGTGGGTCCAAGTTCAAATGGACTCCTCCCAAGGCTAACAATCTCCCCGCCGCCCACTGAGCCCCTTCTCTGTGCTGTAACAGAGTGCATGGGGGGGAGGTTCTCAATGCATGTCAGTGCATTTAGTCCTAAAACAACCCTGTAGACGGAGGCTATTGTCCCCGCACACAGATGGGGAGACTGAGGCGCAGCAGCGGGCTGGTGTGCCCAGCACGGCTCTGCAGGCAGGTGGCAGAACCCCGGTCAGGGCCTCACAGTCTGACCTGGAAGCCTGAGGAGCTTCGACAACAGGCCTCGGCTGAGCCACCGAACCGCTCCGAACCTCGAGTTCCTTGATCGTCAAGTGGGGAGGCACTCTGCAGCCGATACTCGTGGGACAGACAGAGCTGGGCTTCGGGAAGCATAACCTCGGCTCCACGTGGTTTGTGGGTAGATGAAGTGAATTTATAATGTGCCCGTCCTTGCATCAGACACACGGTAGAATCTCAACAAACTGCGTTCCTCGTTCCCTTCTCAACCCATAAATCGTATCTTCCCATCATGGGCTGCCCGGTGGGGTGGGGCCTTGCGCCTCTGTTTATGCCTCTGCATTTTAGGTGCTGATAAGGCGGTCCTGACACGTTTATAAACACTTGGGTGTCTTCTGTAGTCATTCTCCTTTAGAGGAAAATGAATTGTGCTCGCGATCTGATAAACCTGCGCTGCGCTAAGGCTCAGGCGCGGTGCTGGAGGAACGGGCGTGGGCAGGAGGAGGGGTGGATTCGGGGTCCATGCGCTCGGGCTGGGAGAAAAATGAACACAGACCTGGTGCTTCTCCACTGCAGGTCCGGAGGCTAAGCGTCGGCAAGCAAGGTGTTGGCAAGGTTGGATCCTTCTGGAGGCTCTGAGGGTGAGTCTTCTCTGTGCGTGTCTCCCGGCTCCTGGGGATGGCCAGCAGCCCTTGTCAGCCCTTTGCTTGCGGACGCGTCACCTCAGTCTCTGCCTCTGTCCCCGCGTGGCCTCCTTCTGGGTGTGTATGCATGTATCTTCTCCTTCTCAGTCTCTTAGAAGGACACATCACTTAATTTAGGATCTACTCTAATCCAGGCGGGTCTCATCTCAACATCCTTAACTTAATTACACCCGCAAAGACCCTTATTCCAAAGGAGCTCCCATCCCAAGGTTTTGAGTAGACATGTCTTTCCCTCGATCCACGACTGGCTTCCAGTTCTGCCTGCCTTGGGCAAGTCACTCTCCCTCTGTGGGTGTCAATTCTCGTACATTTTCTCTGACATTGTTCACACCTAGAATGTTCCAACAGGGCAAGCATCTCAGAAGATGGTCCTAATCAAACTCCTTTCATTCAACAATTACATTTCTTTTTTTTTTTTCAAAAAAATTTTTTTTTCTAAGTAATCACTACACTCAACACGGGGCTTGAACTCGCAACCCCCAGATCAAGAGTTGCATGCTCTACCAACGGAGCCAGCCAGGTGCCCCCAACGATTACACTTTTGCTCCGTGCTGGGCTCAGCTCTCGATCCCAGGGAGGCAGACCTCCAGCCTCATACCCCAGCCACTAAACACAGTCTCGAGAAAAGACAGACCCGAGAGGAGGTGATCACGACAGACCAGGAAGGGTGTTCCATGAGGTCAAGGCCATGCTTCATGCACACCATAGCGGGGCCTGGCGCTGAGCAGGGGCTAGACAATTATTTATTGATGGATTCTGCAGCCAGTAAGAGCTGCGAGAGGACATGCCCTGTGCTTCTGGAGCACAGAGGAGGGGCAGCCGGCTCTGACTTGGAGGGTTCAGATGGCTTCCCAGCGGAGATGGTGCCCAAGCTGTGGCCTGAAGGATGAGGGACAGTGAACCAGGGGGCGGGGCCAAGATGCCAGTCC
>JAPYYJ010002287.1:0-13041 GCA_028533885.1 Nasua narica | reverse complement strand
GAATGGATAAGGAAGATGTGATACATCTATACAATGGAATATTATGCCTCCATCAGAAAGGATGAATATCCAACTTTTGTATCAACATGGACGGGACTAGAAGAGATTAAGCAGAGTGAAATAAGTCAAGCAGAGTCAATTACCTTATGGTCTCACTTACATGTGGAGCATAAGGAAAATCATGGGAGGGCATTGTGAGAAGGAAGGGAAGGGTGAATGGGGGGAAATCAGAGAGGGTGATGAACCATAAGAGACTGTGGACTCTGAGCAACAAACTGAGGGTTTTGGAGGGGAGGGGGTGGGGGGTTGGGTGAGCCTGGTGGTGGGTATTGAGAAGGGCACGTATTGCATGGAGCACTGGGTGTGGTGCATGAACAATCAATCTTGTGACACTGAAAAAATAAAATAAACATATTTGGGGAAAAAAAAGAATAACAGTGTTGTTTATTACTAAAACTGTGGTAATGGGTAAATGGAAGTTCATTATACTATTCTGTTGACTTCATTTCTGTTGAAATTTTACATAATAAAAAATTAAGAATAAAAATAACAGGCAGAGGGCGCCTGGGTGGCTCAGTTGGTTGGGCAACTGCCTTCGGCTCAGGTCATGATCCCAGAGTGCTGGGATCGAGTTCCGCATCAGGCTCCCGGCTCCATGGGGAGTCTGCTTCTCCCTCTGACCTTCTTCCCTCTCATGCCCTCTCTCACTGTCTCTATCTCAAATTAAAAAAAAAAAAAAACTAAAAAAAAACACAAAAAAACAGGCAGAGCCAGGATTTCAACTCATAAAATATAAGTCAGAACCATGACTGTTAAACTTAGTAGTTTACACTGAGTCTATACAGAGTCATTTTATTCTACTGCCTCAAGTTTATTGAGAACATATTTTACTTGGTTTGTGAAAATAATTATTTTATTTAAACAAATGCAACTGTATCATTCAGTAGATACAAACTTTGAATACATTTTAATGGTATAACAGGAAAAACAGAGACCTAAAAGACACAGCACCTAAACAGAAAATATGTACAGACTTTGTTTGGATCATGATTCCAACAATTCAAATGTAAAATGAAAACCTTCATGAAATAATCAGGGAAATTTGATAACCAACTAGTTTTTGATGCTATTAAAAATATCAGTTTTTTATGATAACAGTTTTATAGGATTAAAAACAAGAGTCTTTACCATTATAGTTACATAATGAAGTATTTACAGATAGAATGACATGAATTACTTTGAAATAATAACTTGCAGGGGGTGACAATATAAATGAAACAGAACTGCCATGTGTTGATAATTACTGAAGCTGGGTGAAAGGTACACTGGAGATTGTACATTGCTTGATAATTTCCATTGTAAAGCCAATGATTATTTGATAAATTTGGCCTTTCAGAGAAACTTAATCTTTCATATGCATATGATACCTTCCATTCTGGCTGACTTAAAGCCAAGGCTCTATTTTAACCCACTCCTCCCCTAATATACATACTACTCACACAACACACAGAAAAAAATACACAGAGAACTGTTAGTTTGTTTTACACTCACAGCAGTATCAATACATCCACTTTTTCCATACCTTTCCATACCTTTTACTCATTATGCTAAATTTGATTAATTTCCAGACTAATGTGCATTTGCATCTTAAAAAAGCAGAGGAACATGGAATGGAAAAGTATTTATTGAATCTTCCCTCTGGTAAAGAGCTACTTAGGCAGGATTCCCTTATACCCGGACTAAACCTATACAAACCTGAAATGGGCAGTAAGCTCCATGTGGGAACGTAGTGTCTGGTGGCAGGCCACACACTTAACTTGAAATGGGACATCTTTGCACAGAGAGATCAGAAGTTTCTTTGCAAAAGATGGAAATGATACTGGATGTGCTATTCCCTGGTCATCTGAAAGACAAAATAAACTATAACTTGCAAAGATTTGAGTAGATAGCAACCCAACCTTCCTCCCCTTTGCCTTTCTCAATATAGGCTGGCATAAGTAAAAGATTGTTATTTATGTGATAAAGATCTAAGGGAAGTAATTTTCTAGCCTTAAGTACAAAAGATGCTGAACTCATGTTCAAAATCTGAGTCTTAAATGCAGAGTAACACCCAACTTCCCAGATATTATAGATATATAAAAACATCATCTTAAATAAATATTTTCTTCCCAAGTTTCTCTTCATTCCTCAAAGTAAGTAAACCTTACTATTAGGTACAGATCAATATCAAGAATTTCTTTTTTTTTTGGAGAATGTTTTTTGAAAAATAAAAATGACCATCTTTCACTTTCATGTTTTCAATCTAATGTGAGGTTAAGTTTTCTCAAGAATTATCTGAGAAGTATGGTAAATCGGTAAAGATTAAAGTAGTTCAATAATTTTCGAAAGAGTATTAACATACCACCCAGTTTAAAATTCTGATGGAAATGATTCTTTCCAGACATATGCTTCAAACACCCATCCTTGCTGCTAAAAAGAAGGAAGCAATTTGGACACGCAAAACACTGAATAATCTGAGGAAGAAGGCTGTTTTTATGTTCATCATCTGCAGCTTCCTAAAATACAAGGCAAAGCTGTATTAAAGACAACTAAAATCAATATTCAATTTTTTAAAATCGACTTTAAAAATTTATTTCTTATTTATTTCTTATATAATAATTAGATATATTATATCTATATCAGGTTTTAACATGAAAACTTTTCTTCCCTGAGTGTGAACTATGGAATTTTTATCATAAATGAGGTTCCATATGTGAATTAAAATTTTTTTTCTTAAAAACAAATCTTGACCATATTTCTGTGACAATAAATATACAAGTACATTTACTTTCTATGTTTTTCCTTTTTTAATATATACATCTATATTATGTTAATGGATAAATGTTTTCATATCACATATACTTTTCTTCCATTTTGCTTTATTCTCTCTACTCTGCAGCATAACCTATGTTTATGTACTCTTCCATAAATATCTCCATCTTCATAATTTACAAAAACATACAGAAACAAACATACAGGGGACTGCCATTGTGTTTTACCGCATATGGTCACCTTACAGACTCTTCTGCCTCTTAGTTTCTCTTACTCCACAATACCTAAGGGAAATCCCTAAAAATCAACTGGCATATCTCTAATTCATTCTTCTCAATGGTTGCAAACTACTCCAGTTACTAAGACTTAGTCAACTATTCATTTCCAGGCTTTTCTCCCCTTGCTACTATAAACAATGGTATTGTAACCATCCTTAAAATACATATCCTTATTTATAGGCGCATTTTTCTCATTATTCGGAGTGGCCCTATTGGGTTAAAAGGTTTAGTACTTGAATATTAAAGGACATCATAGGATTGTTTTTCAAAAAGGCTCTATCAATTTACATATTTCCTAGCAGTGAGTGAGCCTGGCACAACAGCTTGTTTTTTCATTTTTGCATTCTGACAGGTATTGTGATACTCATTCTTACTTTAACTTTTATTTCCTACTAGTGAGTTTGAGCACTTAATTCATACAATTCTGTGGATATATGATATTCAGTGGATTGCTTATTCACATCCTTTTGCCTGATGTTTCAATCGTTTTTGTTTTCTCCTCTTCTGGTCAACTTGTATCCTTTTTTCATTATCAAAAGTAACTGTGCCATGAGCCATTTTGCAAATATTTTTCAAATATCTATTACTTTTGTATGTGGTCATTTAAACATTTTGATGTAGTCAAAATTCGAACCCCACATTGGGGGTAGAGTTTACTTTAAAAAAATTTTTTTTTAAAAATATTTTTAGTTCTGAGATAGAGGAGACTCTTAACTAAGTTTGGACACTTTTCTAGACACTAGGCTCAAATTCATAACCCCGAGATCAAGAGTCACATGCTCTGCAGACTGAGCCAACTAGGTGCCCCAAGACTGAAAATATTTTAAAGTATATGTTTATGTGTGTGTGTGTGTGTGTGTATAGATATAGAATATATATGTATATGTATGTATATGTGTGTGTGCTTGTATATAAGTACAATTTAACATCTTGTTAATGGTCTTTAGAATAATAGCCTTAAAAGTTGTATTATGTCTTCTTAAATTTACTATCATTAACATTAGAGATATAGAAATAGTGTATGTGGGAAGCCTGGGTGGCTCAGTGGGTTAACATCTGCCTTTGGCTCAGGTCAGGATCACAGGGTCCTGGGATGGAGTCCTGCATTGGGGGTGGGGGGGTCCTTGCTCAGCAGGAGCCTGTTTCTCCCTCTGCCTGCCGCTCCTCCCCTTGTTTGTGCTCTCGCTCTCTGACAAATAAATAAATCTTAAAAAAAAAGAGAAATGAGTAAGAAATTTACATTTATAATGAGTGCATGTGAAGCACCACACTAGGGTTCAAAAATCTAATAATCCCATAAAGCACTGTTTTCATTATTTACAAATGAGAAAACTAAAATTTAGTTTCCCTCCAATCAAGTAGTACCCTGGGAAGAGAGAAAATTACCATTCAAACGCAGCCTTGTATGTTGGTTATAAATTCTATGCTCTTTCCACTACTCCCTACCCCGTTTTAATGTTGTGAGTACCATGCAAAAGATAACATCCAAGAAGATACTTTGCATTCCAATGAGAAGTTAAATGACAACACTAAAGGCATTTCCTAAACACAAATTTATACAAATGTCCCTTACTTGAAGAACGTCAACAAAATAATTTTTAGTTCAATTGATTCATAAATGGATTCAATATAAAGCTTGTTTAAAGTGTTTGCTCAATAGAACAAGAATGTGATTCTATATAAAACTTAATTGAAATATACCTATTGCAAAAGTATAGCATATTTCCTTGGTACAAACTAAGGGCAGGAGTGGGAAATAGGATGTATCATAAGTTAAAGTACTCAGTTCCTTTCTACCATTGTATTTCTTATTACATTAAAATAACTATATACATTTGTATATATAAAATAAGTTAAAACCACAATAAGATATTATTTCATACCCACTAGGATGGCTATTTTAAAAGTCACATAAGTGTTAAGATATGGAGAAATTGGAACTTGCATATGTTGCTGGTAACAAAATAAAATGGTAGTTATGTTGGATAACAATTTGGCAGTTCTTCAAACAGTTAAACATAATTACCATATGACCCAAAATTCAACTTAAGAAGTGAAGAAGACATATGTCCACAGGAAGGCTTGCACATTTATTTTAGCAGCATTATTCACAATAGCCCAAAAGTAGAAATAATCCAAGTATCCACCAACTAATGAAATGATGAACAAAAAGTGGCATATTTCCAAACAATGGAGCATTACTTGGCAATAAAAAGAAACGAAGTACTGATGTATGCTACAACATGGATGAACCTTGGGGCACCTGGGTGGCTCGGTTATGCGTCTGCCTTCAGTTCAGGTCATGATCCCAGGGTCCTGGAAGAGAGCCCCACACTGAGCTCCCTGCTCCGTGAGGAGTCCGCTTCTCTCTCTGCCCCTCCCCCTGCTTGTGCTTTTACTCACTCTCTCCCCCCCCAAAATGAATAAAATATTTTTTAAAAAATGGACGAACCTCGACAAAATTATGGTATTGAAAGAATCTTGTCACAAAAGGCCACAGATTATAGGATTCCATTTATATGAAATATCCAGAAAAGGCAAAACCACAGATTGCCTAGGGTAAGGAGGATGGGCTAACAAGAGAGAAAAATCACTTTCAATGATAGAATAATCCTAGGAACAGAATGAGAAGGAGTGGCTGTACCTATTGATCCACAAGTGACACTGAGGCACATTGGAGCTTACAATATGATCTCCACCACCTCCACACCTCCACACCTCTGCCACCACCAAAAAGGTAGAAAACCAGGAAGCTATGTAGTGGTATACCCACTCAATGGCTTTAATGTCAAAACCAACTAGACGCTTGTTACTCAAAGAGTGACCCTAAGAACCAGCAGCACTGGCATCAACTACAACCTTATTAGGAATCTTGAATCTAAGGCCCCACCTCAGATCTAGTATAAGAACTTACATTTTATAACAAGATAGCAAAGTCATTACGGTCTAAAGCTGAAGAACACTGGCTCAGACAAAAGAAACTGGAGATGAAAGGGAAAGCGGAGGGTGGCAAGGCAAAAATGCAAATTGTGATCATTTTGCGCTCATTGAATAATACCAGTCTTACAAAATAGAATTCACAGTTATACAATCTTCTAGTGCCCTCTTCTGGCTGATTTAAGATAGGCAATTATAATTTAATGCATACCAGTTTCCTTTAGAGTTTCTGTGATGGCCTCTCCAAAGAATAAGTAATAAGGAGAATTTAATGAGAGCTTTGTTAGGTCCTAAGTGGTTTATAGAGTGGTATACTTTCTCTCATCGTTCCTGCATGTAAGTGTAATGATTCCATTTTAGAGATGAAGAATAAAGCACACAGATGCTCAGTAACTTCCTAATTACATACAGCTAAGAAAAGTGACAGTAGAATCCAGGTCTGTGTAACACCAAAGCCTTTGTTCTATTTTACCATCATCCTTGCCAGAAGGCTACCCATCATAATTTTACTTCCTGGAGACAAAGTAAAACAGCACGAATGAGTGATTCACAGAAAAAAAAAAACAAATTAATGAAATTTGGGAAAACACAAATGGGAGCACTAATTTTAAGGTTAAAATACCTATCCAGATTTACTAAAGATAAAAAGATAAATATGCTCATTAAAATGAAAAAAACACTAATGGCCTGGAATAGGAACACACGCCCTAAAGACTCTTGTTTTGAAAAAGGTAGAATATTAGTGATCACCTGAAAACACCAAAAAAATTTATCTTTTTCTTTTCTCTCCTCAAACCTTTGTCACAACAATAGAAACCCCTGTCATTTCTTTTGGCTTTACTTTAAGGTCTTTATTGTAAATGCCATTACCTAAGCAAAGCCTTTTTTCATCTCAAAGTTAAATTACTACAAAAGGTGACCCTAAACTGGTCACCTTTCTACACCTGAATCCCCCCCACCCCCTCACCTCACCCCTGAACACTGCTACCATTCTAATACCACTCTGCCTCTTTGGTGTCCCTAAAAAAGAGAAATAATTGGGTTTTAAAATTAAGAGCCCTTCTAGTTCTAAAGGCATAAAGCATTATTTTCATCATATCACTGTCCTACAACAATAACCTCTTGCTGATATCAAGATTACCATGTGTGTTGGAAGTCCCCAAGACCATCCCCAGGTTTGATGGCTTGCTAGGATTCACGACACTCATCATACAGTTGTACTCACAGCTGTGATTTATTATAGGTTTTTAGCCACCAAGATATTTAAACTGGTATTGTTTTTAATAATAGAAAAATTGAAACATCTAATGGGCAATTAAATGAACTATAGTATATTCAAACCATAGAATGTTATTGATTTAAAATTTATGCATTGATTCAACAAATATTTAAGCATTCATGTTTACAACACACTGCTTTTCTTACATAACAATTCAGATACTTTATCTTATATAAAAATAATTATAAATGTTTTTGGCGTAGTTGTAAATCAGATTGTTTTTCTAAGTTTACTTTCTGCTGCTTCATTATTAGTGTACAGAAATGCAACAGACTTTTGTACATTGATTTTGTATCTTGCTACTTTACCGAATTCATTTATCAGTTCTAGCAGTTTTTGGTAGTCTTTAGAAAGGTTTTCTATATATATTAAAGTGTCATGTAATCTGCAAATAGTGAAATTTTTATTTCTTCCTTACAAGTTTGGATGCTTTTTATTTTTTTGTTGTTGTTGCCCAATTGCTGTGGCTAGGACTTCCGGTACTATCCAGAATAAAAATGGTCAGAGTAGACATTCCTGTCTTGCTCCTGACCTTAGGGAAAAAGCTCTCAGTTTTTCACCACTGAATATGATGTTAGCTGTGGGTTTCTCATATATGGCCTTTATTATGTTGAGGTTATGCTCCATCTAGTCCTACATTGTTAAGAGTTTTTACCATGAATGGATGTTGTACTGTCAAGTGCTTTTTCTGCACTTACTGAAATGATCATGTTTTTTATACTTTCTCTTACTGACATGTTGATTGTTTTGTGAATATTGAACCAACTGCACCAAAAACAATAAAATATCTACGAATAAACTTAACCAAAGAGCTGAAAGACTAGTACTCTGGACGCTATAAAACACCAATGAAAGAAATTCAAGATGATATAAAGAAATGAAGACATTACATGCTCATGGATTGGAAGAACAAAAATTGTTAAAATTTTCTGTACTATCCAAAGTAATCTACAAATTTAATGCAATTCCTATCAAAATAACAATAGCATTTTTCACAGAACTAGAAAAAAAAAATCCTAAAATTTGTATGGAACCAGAAATGACTGAATAGTCAAAGCAATCTTGAAAAAGAAAAGTAAAACTGGAGGTGTCACAATTCCAGACTTCAAGTTATATTACAAAGGCATTAGTAATCAAAACAGTGTGGCACTGGCATAAAACCAGACACATTGATCAATGGAACAGAATAGAAAATCCAAAAATAAACCCACAATTATATGGCCTTCAATGAAGGAGAAATGAATATCCAGTGGGAAAAAGACAGTTTTTTCAACAAATGGTGTTGGGAAAACTGGACAGCTACATGCAAAAGAATGAAACTGGACCACTTTCTTTTACCATACACAAAAATAAAATCAAAGTGGATTAAAGGCCTAAATATGAGACTTGAAACCATAAAAATCCTTGAAGAAAGCATACGCAGTAATCTCTCTGACATTGGCCATAGCAACATTTTTCTAGATGTGTCTCCTTAGGCAATGGAAATAAAAATAGAAATAAACTAATGGGACTTCATCAAATTAAAAAGTTTCTGCACAGCAAAAGAAACAATAAAACTAAAACACAACTTACTAAATAGATGACATTTGCAAAGGACATATCTGATATAGGGTTAGTATACAAAAATACATAAAGAACATATACAACTCAATGCCCAAAAAACAAATCATCCAATTAAAAAATGGGCAGAAAACATAAACAGACATTTCTCCAAAGACGACATCCAGATGGCCAACAGACACACGAAAAAATGCTCAACATCACTCATCATCAGGGAAATGCAAATCAAAAATACAATGAGAGGGCGCCTGGGTGGCTCAGTTGGTTGAGCGGCTGCCTTCAGCTCAGGTCATGATCCCGGAGTCCCGGGATCGAGTCCCATATCGGACTCCCGGCTCTGTGGGAAGTCTGCTTCTCCCTCTGACCTTCTCCCCTCTCATTCTCACTCTCTCTCTAATAAATAAATAAAAAATCTTTAAAAAAAAATACAATGAGATATCACCTGACATCTGTCAGAATGGTTAAAATAAAAAACAACAACAAAAAAGAAACAACAAGTATTGGAGAGGATGTGGAAAGAAAGGAACTGTTGGTAGAAATGCAAACTGATGCAGCCACTGTGGAAAACAGTGGAGGTTCCTCAAAAAGTTAAAAATAGAACTACCCTAAGACTCAGTAACTGTACTACTACTTACCCAAAGAATACAAAAACACTGATTCAAAGGGATACTGAACCCCTATATTTATAGTAGCATTATTATAAGAGCCCAAGTATCCACTGATTGATGAATAAAGAACATGTGGTGTATATGTATACAATGAAATATTACTCAGCCATCAGAAAGGATGAAATCTTGCCATTTGCAACAACATGGATGAAGCTAGAGAGTATAATGCTATGCAAAATAAGTCAGAGAAAGACAAATACCATATGATTTCACTCATAGGTAGAATTTAAGAAACAAAACAAATGAGCAAAGGGAAAAAGAGAGAGCGTGAAACCAAGAGAGAACCAGCTATTGGTTACCAGACGGGAGGTAGGTATGGAGATGGGTGAAATAGGTGATGAGGATTAAAGAGTGGACTTGCCATGATGAACATGAAGTGATTAAAATAAAAACTTAAAAAAAATTTTTCCACAGTGAACGTATTATACAATTAACATTCTGTAACATTAATAAGTCATTAAAGATATTTCAAAAATGGTAAACAGTTATTACAGAACTATGTATTATACAGATTTGCATACACCATGAATCAACTTGTATCCCTTGAGATTTAATGCTTAATGAAAGTTACATAAAAGAGCCTTTTAAATACTAGAGTTCTTAATACTACCACTAATAAAAGAATTATTATTTACTACATGACTCCAACATTTCAAGAGGCAGCGAAAGGCAGAGGACTTAATATCAAAGTTCTAGTTCTCATTATGAGCATCTTCAACAAGGTTAATTCCACAGAGCAACTCCATCAAGGGAAGGGTTTCTATGATAATCTTTAGGACTGCTGGCTTTCACCAATCAAGTTTACCTGCCCACAAACATTTAAGGTTCTGAATCATTTTATTCTCCTTAAGCAGTCACAATTTTGATCCTTATGTATATCATTGGTGATTGGTGATTATAGGTGATTGTAGGTGATTAAAAGCAGCAAGAAAACACCTATATTGAATCCCATGTTTCTCTAGAAAAAAATATCTACTCTTAATTTAGGACACGCTCTTCTTACCTTAGCAAAAAGGTGATCCCTATATTGCTGTTGAGTAACAAAATTTTTGTAACATACTACACAAGCAAAGGAATTGATGAATGGTCCATGTAATGTAATTGTTGGATCACATGGAGAGTGATCAAACCTATTCAGCAAAAGAGAGGTAACATTAGAAAAGTCCACATTTTAGGAGCTTCATTTGTTAAGCATTTACTCAATTGTTTACATATACACACTGTCAGAAATTTATACTTTTCTACTAAAATATCGAATAGTGTTCTTCATCTTCAAGAAATATCAAATGGCTCCTTGATGCCACCTAAGTCCTTCAGTGATCAATACTTAGCTCAAGATTTCATAAAAGTACCCAAGATTCACTAAAATTGATGAAATAAATAAAATGTTCCCAGGATCCAATAAAATGGTAAAATTCCAGCTTGAAAACTGTAGAGCCATCATCTTTTCCTTTTTACCTTATTTGCCACAAAATTCACAAATAGTTGTGAATAAAACAATGGGATAATAATCTCATGTCAAGATTTCTGGAACACATCTGTTTCCTAAAAATGGCTTCTAATCACTTTAATGTTCATTTTAATCATTAAGTATGTGCCATTTTACAATTGAAGACTTTTAAAAATACTTAGATACAGTATGCTACCCAGTTATTTGCAGAATGCTGAAGCTTCCTCTAGGAGCCTTTAAAAAGTAGTTTAATGAATAAGTAGGGTGAGATATCTGGAAATGGTAATAGCTAGGAGCCCCCAAGCTCTCAACTCCCATCTTTAAACTATCTGAAGGAGAAACTATGAAGGTAAGAATGTTTAATGCCTTTAATACTGCCTTCCTTTGATATTTACTTTCTCAAGCTATACTATTCAAAAATTCAGGAAATTAATAAGGTGGTTTCATAAACAGTATTTATTATGAATTTTGCTACCTTTGGTTTGCCTTTAACATTTGTTTTGTAATACCACATTAGCTTTCTTTAGACTAGACCAAATATCTCTAAGTGCTTTTTGTCTCTTGAAATTTGTATTTATGGGCTGGATTTCTCTAAAACTGATTCAACTGCGTATCAGTGTAAAAAATCTGTTCAGAATTTTATGAGGCATATTAAGTATAAAACATACTTAAAGGCTACATGCCTTGAAAGGCAGAATATCACTAGAAAAAAATCTGACTTTAAACCTTGTAGGAAACCTAAAAAATGTAAATTTAAAATAACTGTAACATAAAAGCACAAAACAATTTGAGTTTCGAATATAAAGCTATGATCACAATGGCACGGGTGTATCATACTTTCATTTTATGCAAACACTTTGTAACTCATTTGCTCTTCAGTATCCACTATTCCATCATACTCACCTTTTCAAATGTCCTAAGAGAAGGTGCCCATTATCAAATTCCTTGTTACAGTGCATTATGGGACATAAAATTGGTTTTCCAGACACTCGCATTTGGCCTCCTCTTCGGAATGAACTTTTTGTTCCAGAATTAATTGTTCCTGTTTTGAGTCCTGTATCATTGGAATACAAATTCTTATGTTCCTACTTCAGATACTTGTATTTTTGGACTGGTAATCAAAATTACGACAAAACAGGGGTGCCTGGGTGGCTCAGTCATTAAGCGTCTGCCTTCAGCTCGGGTTGTGATCCCAGGGTCCTGAGACTGAGCCCTGCATCAGGCTCCCTGCTCGGTGGGGAACCTGCTTTTCCCTCTCCCACTTCCCCTGCTTGTGTTCCCTCTCTGGCTGTGTCTCTCTCAGTCAAGTAAATAAATTCTTTAAAAAAATGGCAAAACAATAAAAATTATGATACAGCATCAACTGGGTGATCCTGATTGTAATTAAATGTTTTCTTTCTTATAAAAGATATTATCACCTAAAAATAAACAGGTATTTGAGACAAATAAGGCTGTTAACATTTTTTAAGATTTTTTTTTTTTTGAGAGGGAGAGAGAGGAGAGAGAGTTCCAGTGAGCTGGGAGGACGGGGGGGCGGGAGGTAGGGGGAGTGGTTGGAGAGAATGAGAGAGAGAATCTTAAAAAGGCTCCATGCCCAGTGTGGAGCCTGATGTGGGGCTTGATCTTATAACCCTGAGGTCATGACCTGAGCTGAAATCAAAATCAGACACCTAACAGACTAAACCACCCAGGTGGCCCTAAAACATTTTATGTACAAAGTAATTTCTACACCCAACATGAGGCTTGAACTCACAACCCCAAGATCAAGAGTTGCATGCTCTACCTACTGAGCCAGCCAAGAGCCCCTTTCTTTTCTTTTCTTTTTTTTTTGAAATAGGTGATGAGATAGAATGCCTGGGTGACTTAGTTGGTTAAGCATCTGCCTTCGGTTCAGGTTATGGTTCCAGGGTCCCGGGATCAAGTCCTGCATCTTGTTCCTTGCTCAGTGTGGAGTCTGCTTCTCCCTCTGCCTGCTGCTCCCCCTGCTTATGCTCTCTCTCTCTCTCTAAGAAATAAATAAAATCTTAAAAAAATAGGTGATAAGGATTAAGTCTATTT
>JAPYYJ010002286.1:0-13044 GCA_028533885.1 Nasua narica | reverse complement strand
TGGTTTTGGCTGGGCTCTCCTTGACTCTCTTTTCCTGACTACATTTAGCTATTGAATTCAATTAATTGCTGGCTGATTGCTCTGTTGTTTTCAACAAAGCCCCGAGGCATAAATCGCTTCACAGACTAATCCAATCAAATTCAGGCTCCTTTGAAGGGAAAATTCTGAGGTCAGGTGTTTGCAATTTGTTCTTACCCCAGAAAGGTAAGATGTCTCTTTCACCTCTTTCTCTACAGCAAACTAGCTGTCCTGCAGTTTACTCTGTATCTCCAATGACTCTATCAATCTTCTCCCAACTGCCTTTTGCCATATAACTCCGACTATTTTGAGAGCAGCCTTAGGCTTGAATTTCTTCACACCCTATTACAAATGTCTGTTTCTTTGGGGAGGGATTTGGAGCTCTCTGTTCTATAGTCTACTACTTTCCCCAGGCAAAATCTGTAAGCCACAGATGTGGTGCTGGAGGCAGGACAATGGTGTGCTCCTTTCTGAGGGATACCCCTGCTTTAGCAGCTGGATGGTTGGTGTATAGGAAGGGCAGCGAGTTCGGATTTCCTCAGCTTGCCTCTCTTGGCATGGAACTGAACCTGACAAACATAACTGGGGACACTGTATTCTTAGCAGTACTGTGACCAAGATAGAGCCTCTGTGCCATGAGTTGGGCTGGGTAGAAGAAGGGTACCCACAACTCTTGGCCACATTCACCTGGTACTTAGCCTTATCAGTGGTGGTTGGGGGAAGGTGAGAAATGCCACTGTCCCATCCATCTCAGGGAAACAGTCTCTGACTGGTGGCTGGAAGGAGGAGGAGTTCGGTGTTCTTGGCCACAGCAGTCTGGAGTGGAGTCTCCCTCCAGAGCCTGGAGATGGGAGGAAGGGGGTGGGTCTTGGTTCAACTACTACTACTTCTCATAGTTTTAGTAGATTTTTGTGAATAAATTTTTCTTCCTTTGCTATATACTGTTAGAAACTTTAAATCATTTTAAAAAAAATAATTTTAACCAGTTTTGCCTGAGGAGTGGGTCTGCAGAGCTCTTCATACTGTCATGCCTTAACTAAAGTTAAGTGTAATTCCTTAACTCTAAGGAGTGATTATCAATAGGAGAGCATATCAGGATGCCCTGTCCAGCAGCAGAGAGAGTAACTTGTGTGTGAGCCATGAGTATCAGTGTGACATTTCCCATGGCTGTGTTGGGATGGAAAGAAGGCTAACTATGACTGGGGTTCTTTCCTGCATTCAGGAAGGTGTTTGCAGACAGAAACACATATGCTGCCTATGTAGTAGATGCTCTTTGATCCCAAATAGATGAAGAATATAGTTTTTTAGTTAATTTAAAGTTATGTAGGGAATTAAGAGAACAGCTTCTGTGATCAGACTACCTGGGTTTTTCTTCTTGTCTTTACTTTTTCATTGCTGTTTGACTTTAGGTAAGGTACTTAACTTTCTGTACCTCTGTAAAATGGGATAATATAATAGTTTCCACTTTAATAAATGTCAGCCATCATGCAGGTCATACACGTTGTAGGCTTTTGAGTTTTGTTAGATAAATGGAATTGTCTAATGATAAACACGGAATATCAGTTTTCATAGAAATAATTAATAATGTATTCAATTATGATCAGTGTAGTTAAGTGTTTCTGGGGTGATTCAGAAAGCACTTAAGCATTTTACAGGAACCCAGCATCATGCCTTTGAGAGGAAGAGGCGAGGGAGATGGATTGAATCCAATCTGGCCCAGTGACATACCCTAGAAGTTAATTTTGTAATGACCTCTTAAAATCTACTTAGCTTGCTTACCCTTTTGCTCTTTTCTAAAACAAGAATGCCAAACGTATGAAGAAAAAAATCATCTATTGTCTGAATGCTTTGTATATGGCATTTTGCTGTGTTACAAACAACAACAGGTGTCAGAGCCTTTCCTGAGCAGTTGGATTAGAAGAGCTATAAGGTGTCCTTCCAGCCCGAGAGTGTGCAGTGCTTTGTGTCAGCCTTCCCAATACTTCTCCCTCGCAAGTCTCATCACTGCGCTGCCAACGAGCAGCCCCTCAGAGCCACTCTAGTCAAGTAAAGCTTACTCTTACTCCTTCTGTGAGCATCATAAATTCATCATTTCCAGCTGCTCCTGAACTCATTTCTACCTTTCTTTTTTGTGCTTTACAAATTGTGTAGCTTGGGGGTTGCAAGGGGATAACTTCAGTAAGGAAGCTATTGCCAAAAACATAAAATGAAAGAACCACTTTTCTTTGTTTCAGATCCACCATCTCAGAGGATTTCTTTCTTTCTTTTAAATTACATCTCCTAATTAGGTCATGCCATTGGAGGTGACCTACATTTCAGAAGCCAACAAGCAACAACAGAGAAGCAGGGAGATGGGTGGGAGACAAAAAAGCATGGCTTCAAAATGGCTTCAAGTGCAACTTTTCTCAAGTGATTTGCTTGTGATGGAAGTTTCCATAAACTTGATCTTTAAATGAGAGATATGTTTGTTGGCTCAATGCAATATTCAGAAAGCTTATCTATCATGGTACACAGTAGTGAGATGAAATCATTGGGCATGGTTGAGAATGCAAAGAAACGTAAGAAATGATACCTGCCCTCAAAAAAGTTTGCAACCTAGTTGAGAAGGAAAGATTTTCCCAAGAAGAGTTAAGAAATATGAGCTAGTATTTGATAATAAGTGTTGTATTACTTATCTATTACTGTTGAAAAAATTGCCCCATCACCTAACAGGGTAAAATAATAGATATTTATTATCTCATATAGTCTCTGTGGCTTTGGAATCTAGAAGTAGATTAGGTGGGTGGTTCTGGTTCAAGGACTCTTACAAGGTTAGAGTCAAGATCTCAGCCAGGGCTACAGTTATCTGAAGGTTTGACTAGGGTTGGAATATACGGTTCCAAGTTGGCTCACTCTCATAAAGGGGGAGTTGGTGATGACTGTTACCATGTGTACTTCTCCACAAGGTTTCCTGAATGTTCTAATAACATGGCACCTGGCTTCTCCAAGAGTGAATGGCCCAATAGAGCAAGGCAGATGCTGCAGTCTTTTACAACCCACCCTGAGAAACCACACATCATTTCCATCATACGCTATTGGTAACATTGATTAGCCCTCTCAATATGGGAGGGGGCTACACATACACAAGTGTATTAATACCATGAGGTGGTACTATATAGGGCAGCACTATAGGGAGGCTGGCCACTACAGGGGCCAAATGATTTGCTAGAATTTAGGAGCTATAGAAGTTGAGTAGTGAAAGACAGTGGCCATGGATAGGAGTGGTGGAATTGTGTTTTAGGGCTGCCATAACAAATTACTACAAACTGGGCGATTTAAAACAACGGAAGTTTATTCTCTCACAGTTCTGGAGACTAGACGTCTAAAGTTAAGCTGTTGCAGTGTTCACTCTGAAAGCTCTAGGGGAGGAAATTTGCTTGCCTCTTTCCTGGCCTCTGATGAATGCATCTTTTGTGTGCATCTTTACATGGCATTCTTCTCCCTGTGTGTCTCTATGTCTACATACGACCTTCTTATAAGGATACCAGGCATTGGATTTAATGCCCACCCTATTAATATCATTTTATCTTAACTAATTACATCTGCAAAGACCCTATTTACAAATAAGGTCATTCACAGGTACCAAGGGTTAGGACTGAAACATATATTTTTGGAGAACACAATTCAACACACAAGTGATCAGGAAAAGAAATCATCAAGAAACAGGATGGGACTGTCCTGTGTGGTTAAGATTTGGATGGAAAAAAAAGTAACATTCTAGGTGGGTGAGGTGTGATTGCAAAAGAAGAGGAGAAGGGGAAGAGGAAGGTAAGAAACCACAACTTTTATTCAATAAAATCAAGCACAGATAGGTCAGTCTGATTAGCGAGGAGTTTTTTTTTTGTTGTGTTTGTTGTTGTTGTTTTTAGGTAGGCTTCCAATGCTGGGCTTGAACTCATGACTCTGAGATCGAGACCTGAGCCAAGATCAAGAGTCAGATGCTTAACCCACTGAGCCACCGAAGCACCCATATAAAGGAGTTTTTATGTGAGGAAAGTGGTGGGACTTTAGTTTGAAAAATTAGGCTATGAATATATTCTGTAAGGTTTTATAAGATATGCTAAGAAATTTGAACCTTATTCTACAGGCAATGATTTTTTTCTTTTTATTTTTTTCCCCTCTCCTCCTTTCCTCCCTTTCCCTTCCCTCCTTTTCCCTTTCCTCTGTTTCCTTTCCCTTCCCTTCCCTTTTCCTTCCTTCCTTCTTCTCTTCTCTTCTCTTCTCTTCTCTTCTCTTCTCTTCTCTCTCTTTTAGAAGACTACAACTGCACCTTTTAATTTTTATTATATTTATTGAGAAATAACCTAATATATAAAAGTACACAAATCTCAATAAATGTTTCTTAACACACATATGCATGCATACACACCCATGTAAATACCTCCAAGATTAAACTATAGAACAATTCCAGCATTCTAGAAGGTGCCCTTTATGTTTCTACCTAAGCCACTATTATGTTTACCACTGTATTCTGTTCTTAAATTTCAAATAATGGAATCATCCTGTATATACTCTTTTATGTCTAGTTCCTTTTGCTTCTTGTTGCCTGTGAGATTTATCCATGTTGTTGTGTGTAGCAGTAGTAGGTTCCTTTTTTCACTGTATGGTAACCCATTGTATGAGTACATCACATTTTATTTATACTTTCTACTATTGATGGACACCCTTAAGACTTTTTAAAGTAGGAAATGGCTCAATGAAAAGAAAAACTTTGTGTCTCCTGTTGTGGGATAAATGAATACACTGTAGGTGGGTTGAATTGATAGAGGAGGGTCTCTAAAACTTTAGGGTGTACAAGTATCACATGGGGGAAGCTTATTAAAAAATCAGATCCCTGAGAACAAACACTAGATATTTTAAGATAGAAGGCTGGGGTCAGGAATTCTGCATTTTTAATAAGCTCATTTGGTGATTTTCTTGGAAGTGATTTTTGGACTGCTCTTTGAGAAATACTGAGGAAGAGTTTGGAATTTAGGAGATAGGAATTATACAGTCAAATTATTATTTTTTAACTGATGTGTCTAATGATCACCTGAACTAGGATGTTGGCTTTGGGAAAGGAAAGGAAGGGAGGGCTATGAGATGGAAAAGACAGAAGGAAGACTCAACAGGCATTGTTGACAGACTGCCAGTGAGGAGCGCGGGAAACAGATGAGTCTAAAATGACTCTGAAGTGTCATGCCAGGATGACTGAAGAAAAGGTGACATCACTTACAGAAATAAGAAAGTCAAGCTAAAGAACTTATTTTATGGAGCTGATTGGTTCTAGGCAGCCCTGTTGTTTGAGAACATGATGTAGAACTGTGATGACATTTGGATGGTCATTCAGGAAGCTGTGTGGAGGGTCACTCTTGTTTTCTGCTCAGACTGCTGCCATCTTGTTGAGCTTAATGTAGTTAAGGTCCTAAAACTACAATTTTTAGTGGTACTCCTCGAAGTCTTTCTGTCTTCTCTCCACTGCTAACCAAACAAATCCTTAAAGGAAGCCAGGTATAATTTTTCTCTAAAGTTTCCAGGTAGACCCAAGACTTCTTTTGGCATTTGGCATTTGTTAGAGATTTTTTGAGTATCCTTGTAGCTTAAAAACTCAAAGATTTAAAATTTTTGTTAAAATGTAAGTTAGGTATATCTGGTTGTTCTTTAACGATCCTGTTTTTGTTTCTGGTTATTTCATAGGAACCCCTGGGTGCACATACTCCTTCACACATAGGGTTGAGAGCTCCCCTCTTCTACCAATCTTTTCTTCTTCTTGAGGATATATGAAGCCAAATCCATTAGTTTTTTTGTGCGGGTCCAATTTCCCAAACCCTTAATCATTTTTTGTGCCTCTCATCTGGAAATATGTGATTACATGCTTGACTAAGAGAAGCATTTGTTTTCACAATACTGCATTGGCATTACTGGAAGTGCTGGAGGAACGTAATCTACAAGGGTAGCTCACTTTCACTATGGATGTGTTCCCTAAAATATGTGGATGTAAAATCACCCTTTTTGGGTGAAATTGAATGCTACTTTCCTCTTTGCTTGAATTATCGTCTCAGCAATGCTTTCAGTTTATTTCTCATTGACCTTCTTTGATCTCTAACTTCCAACACTTTAATTGTGAAGTATGTTCCTCTTTCTAAATTGTTAATAGTCGTAACTGTCCTTCCACTCCTACAAAAATATGATAAAAATAAGTATTAAAATTGTTTTTTATCATGATGTAGCAATTATCACTTCCTTAAAGCTTGGATTTATCTAACTGGGAATTTGTAAGGTCACTTTAAGTCAAGGCAAGGGAAAATACCAGAGGGTCAAAACTCTGGCAAGAGTCTGGGTAGCTGCTAGAGGCCACTAATTCAAGATGAAAGGATATTGAGAATGACCCAACTTCTCCTTACCTCAGGAGATTTGTATGCCCCACCCCACCTCTTATGGAAGAGAGGACTCAATCTTCCTGGTGGAGCTGGGCAGGCTTATACAAGGAGATGGGAAGGGGGGTTGCTCAGCAAGCAAGACTGGCCTTCATGTTCACAGAATCACTTAAATTTGTGAATGATCAAAGCGGTGTACAAGCACCTTGCTCCTCTGAATATTTGAAGAATGATAAGGGCAATTTCAGTTGGTACGGTATTTGTAGCGCAGAAAGGTTAAATTAACAGTGAAGATGACATTGCAAATAAGTTGATAGGGTTAGAAGAAGAACTAAAGATTATAGATCTAGAGTGTTCTTGCCAGAAACCAGAGGGTCACGATCATGGTAATGTAAGGTTTGATGAAGATGTTTCTCATCAGCACAGTATGGATTCATGCCGGAATCTTGACTTTCCTCACAACCATCAGCATTTCTTGCCTCCACTTGGAGAAAGCATTATATACCCACTTCTCAGGAAAGTATGATAATTTATATAGGACGTAAAGAGACAGCAGAGCCAGAATTGGGAATGACATTCAGTTTTCGTGCCTATTCCTGTCAGATGACAGGGTATTTGTCTATTGCCTCTTCTGGTTGTCCATGTTATATCAGCGTTTCCCCCTAATTTGAATTTCAGCATTGGGCTTTGTTTCCCCATGTGTGAACTTCCCTGTCTCGCTCACCAAGGAGATTCGGGTTTCCAGGCAGAACAATGGTCCAGGTGAAGGCGGCAGAGCTCCATGTTCCCCACGTGGAATCAGACCAGGATGCATTGGCTTTGGTGCATTTCTTGAAGAAAGTTCAAGCCAAGTGAAAACGCTCCACTTCTTAATTCTGGCAGCAGAACGAGAATTTTGCTTTTACAACATCCTCACAAATCCGAGTCATGCTCAGAGGTAGTTGCAGAATGTGTTTTTTTCCGAACCAGGTTGTTTTGCCAAAAGCCAGTACAGTCTCTTCTAGGGAGTGAGGCTGTCTACACTTTTGGCAAACAGTTCATCTAACTAGAACCATGGACATCTCCTCCGAGGAATCCCTGGCTCTGTGTGGCAGGGTTATAGCTAAGCTGAATAAACACACACTAGAGGGCATTTGGCTCAGAGAGACCATGGGCTTCCCCCTTCTTTGAGTGACAATCTTTTACTTACCACACAACATGAGAAGTTGAGGACTCTTCTCATGATTAGGAGTGCCCATTTCCTTGAGTCTCCAAAAAATACAGACGGCTCTGCTCTCCTGCTCCCCTACTTAAACCCTATGCAGCACTTTGGGCCAGCTGTGTTTGGGAGAGAGTTATCTTAGCTGTAGTTTTACTATTATTTTTTCAATAAGATTTTCATTGAAGCATAACTTACATACAGAAAAATGCAGAAATCCTAGGTGTGTAGCTGGATGAATTTTCACAAAGTGAAACCAGACTATATAAATAGTCTATAGATGAAGAAACAGAAGATATCAGGTTCTCCAGAAGACCCTTCCTTACTTCCCCTCCCCCACCTCTTTCCCCCAAGGCTTACCACTATCCAGATCTCCAACACCATAGGTTATTTTCGCTTCTTTCAAAACCTTACAGAAATGAAATAATATACTGTTCCTCACAGGTGCGGCTTCTTTTGCCCAACATTATAGGTGTGACATTCATTCATGTTGTGAGCTTAGTAATAGTTCACACACTGTAATTTCTGCTTAGTATTCCATTGTCGGTATAAAGCACATTTGTTTACCTAGTTCATTGTTCACGGGCATTTGGGTGGTTGTAGCTTAGGATTTTAGCTTTTAGTGTGCCTCTCTCTATGTACACAGAGTGTACACAGCTGTCCCATAAATGTGTGTGCATTATGCGTGACCTCATTCTTTGTAGAAAAAGAGCAGCCAGAGGGCTTTGGTTGTAGGGCTTATACCTGATAGCAAACATTCTGCTTTCAGATATGCCCACTGTCTATACATGAGCTCATCAAATTAGTTGTGCTAAGTCTGGGTTTGGAGAAAAGGGTTTCTGCAGATATAAGACATAAAATACGCTTATCAGAAATCTGCTCCTTACACGTGGTTATTTTGATGCTTTGTGATTTTCAGCTGTGCATTAAGTATGCGTACTTAGAAAAAGGTTGAATTGCATATAAAACCAATCCAAGTTACTCATATAGAATTTGAGCACAGCATACTTTCAGATGGTTGGTATAGGAAACATTTTGACCTAAACTTTGCTTTTTACCCATCTTAGTTGGGTGTCATCTCTCTAAAGTATATTCTCCTTATTATGTATTGCTTATTTTATAAGATTAAGCCTTTGCTTACAAAAGTGAAGGGAAGCACTTTTTGAAAAAAGCACAACTATATATAATATATGTGACTTGTATGTTTATATAACATGAGAATTTACCTTTCATATTTTCAGTCATTAGGGATGAAAAAATAGTTCATCTTTCTTCTCAGTGTATGTAAAAATAAAAATATTAAAATTTTAAACTAGATTAATAACTACTGTTTCCTGACCCCGCTTAACTCCTAAAAAGTCCTCAATTTTATTAGCCAGTATCATATAAGTAGTTGTGATAAATTATCCTATACACCAACTGGAAGATGAACATCATTCTTCCCAGGACAAAATGAGGCAAGCAGTGAAATTACCAAGAATACGTTTCCCCCTAAAATTACAAGCTTTTTAATGGATTCAAAATATGCGAACAAACATTTGGAGAATAGTTGTGTGTATTTGTTTTGAGTAAAAGCGTGTTTACAAGAGTCACCAATGAACTACTAATGTAGTAATTAATTTACTATGCAGCTCTAGTTGGGAAAATGGCTTGAAATTGTAAAAATGTCTTATAAAGAATGATTTAATTTAACGATTTAAAATTGAGTATTATCCCCTTTAAACTCAAATTTATGGAAAACCCTTCTGCGTTGTCACTATGTGCTTCGCATGGTAATTTAGTGAGGAAAGGAGCAACTTGAGGGGAGAGCCAGACCCCTCCACTTGGGAGGGAAGCCACTATGCTTTGTCACTGCTGTCCCCCTTTGCCTTTTCAAGGGTTGTTCTTGCCCATCTATCCCCATCTCCTACAAGAAACTGAAAATGTGGCTGGAGGAATGCAGGCATATGTGTAGGTAACATCTTCCACCTGGGCCCCCGTGGAATCAAGGGAAAGGGCCATTTATGAGTGGTGTTTTCATTTGGGTCAATGACCAGCTCTTATTCAGAAAATTCTAGTGTAAAAATCCTGATCTGCTTCTATTTTCTTGGATTAGTCAAATAATTGGCCATGGGCGGCCTGAGATCTCTCCACCACTGATCATGACCTTGGACTTAGTTGGCTTGATTCTGGAAATGGGGATAACCACTCCTCCCTTCATTGCCTTGTGAAGCTCAAACAAAATAATGCCACTGGAAAGCTCGTTATAAGAGTAAATCATTATAATTTTTATTATACTTGAGTGAAAACTAGATTTTTTTCCCCCAGCCTGAATTGTGCCAACTCTCCTGGCTTGCTTGCCTCAGGTCTTTCATTCAGTTTGTGGAATGTCAATTTAGCCTATTTGTATTCTGATATTTTGCCTGTTTTTGGAATGGTAAAGATTGTGTTTTCTATGGATTATACAAGGTTCTTATCCAGGCACTATGGAAAAGCATCATGTATTTTTAAATAAACAATAACAAAAAAATTACTATTTTAATGAGCCAACACATGGTCTTTATGTGCCTATTATGGATTCAGCTTTGTAAGGTTTCTTTTTCTTTTTTAGAAGGAATAACAAAATAAGAGAAAGGCTTCACAGTTTTGCTTCCATAAAATATAATAGGAATTTCACCTGGCCTCTCGCCAAAGGATGTAGTTAGGTGCAAATTAAGAGTAAAATAGCTACTCTGTGTTTGATCCCATTCAGGTTTTCTTCTGTAGCTTCAAAAAGGTATATGTGGGTGCAAGGAGAAGGACTTTGTAGGACTTGTCAGTGTTTTCCCCCTAAGGTTCCCATGTGTTCCATGTGATTCCCATATGATTCCAGATGATTCTCCCTGGACTTACCCAGCTATGTTTTGAGGCCTGGCTTGTGTTCTCACAAGGTTGGAAGGACCTATATGCAGCTGGAAGTTGATGCTTTCAGCTTGGGTAGAACGATTGCTGCTGGGATGTGACTGTGGTTTGCCGTTCCCCCTCATGTCCGGTGAGAGTAGGGTGCCTTGCACCACTTACAGGGCTGTATGGGGCTTCTCCCCAGGACAGGAGCATGGGCCAACTGCTATACTATTCCGTTTGCTCGTTTTTAAAAACGGAGCCACAATATCATCCACCTTGACGGGTGTTCCGACCATTTGGTGAGACCACCAAGCGATTAGTGCACTGTCGGGCTCGGGTTAGCTTTTTACGTTGTTTCTGTCTGCCTCTTGTTTTTGCTTATAACTCCCAAGTTCCAGCACCCTGCTCAAGTGGCACCAGCCTCTCTTCTGAAACTATGGAGGACGGGTCCCACTGGGGAGTCACGGGAGAGGGATAAGGCACCTCCTACACCCCACCAAGTTTGCACGATTCCCATCTTTGTCTTAATTCTGCTCATCCAGACCGATCTTCCATCTCGTATCAACAGATTCACTTTTGTGAGCAGATGGTAGTTTCCATGACGCATGTGCATAATCTCCTGTAGAAACCAGCAGCCCCATTCTTCGAAGGGATGACTGGGAGCATAGTTTAAAAATAAACAACAATTACAATCATTATAGCAATAAATATTGGTTGGCCTGGCTGGGGTTCTTTCTTACGCATATGACAAGGGGAAGCGGGTGAAAGAAAGAAGGCAAACCTTTGCTTGGGCCTCTCCTGTGTGGGGAACCGGGGCACCCTTTCCCAATTGAAAGGAGCAATGCTACTTGATCCTGGGTGAGACACAATGTGACAGTAACATGCCCCCAAATTCATAAATGTTGGAGGAAGTTGACAGCTGGTATTTTAAGGGATGCTGATTTAGTGGCTAATTTTATTTATCTTGCTCCCTTTGCCAAGATCAGCTGCTTCTTTGCCCTGTGCCATTAAGTCCCAGGGGGTCCATAGGCAGCAATTTACAAATCTTCCCTTCCCATGGCTAGGGTTCTCTCTACCACCATGGATTTTTCATAGACAAAATAGAGAATCTAGAAGCCATACAACCGGAGCCATCTTTAATGTTTCATCAAAAGCTGTCCTACATGAGTATTTATTTATATTTAGCCCTGAGTGAAAGGCCCCAGGAGGCTGCAGCTGAGCAGATTTGGTTCAATATCTGCAAAGGAGTTTAAATAGGCTTACCAATGAAGAAACCTTCCTACACGAAGACAAAAAGTGAAGCTTGTTTCTGGTTGACCTTGGGACAAAGACAGGCTGGAAACCACTCAACAGTCAACAACAGAGCCCAGCAGCATGTATGCATGTCTTTGTGAGCATGGCCATGTGCAAACTGGGCTGGAGGTAGAGGGAAGGAAGCAATATCCTCATGCAGTCTCCATGGTGGTATTAGATGGAAAGGAGGAAGTGATGTTTTGTTTTAAGAGCATATTTTAAAAATCAACAATTCAGGGACACCTGGGTGGTATAGTCAGTGAAGGGGCCAATTCCTAGTTTTGGCTCACTCAGGTCATGATCTTAGGGTCATGGGATTGAGCCCCGCATTGGTCTCCAAGCTCAGCATGGAGTCTGCTTGTCCCTCCCCGCCCCCCTGCTTGTGTGCATGCTCTCTCGTTCTCTCTCAAATAAATAAGTAAATAAAATCTTTTTTAAAAAAATCATTTCAAAAATTTTTGACAACCTGGTTTATATGAAATAATAACAGATGAATATGAAATGATATTGCTAGAGATTAACAGTTGTATAATGGATATCCTGCTGTACAGCATTTATGAATAATGCACCATTATCTATTATCTTTAAATCTATCCAGGATTAACAGCTTTGCAGATTACGTAGCATCTAAGATTTAAGGGGTAAAATCAATACATATATGTCGCGATGATCAATGATAACCAATTCGTTAAAAACAAACATGTAGCCAACTTCAGTTCAACATTTAGAGAGTGTCCTTATTCTCCAGTGGTGCTGGGTCTATTTCCCAAACTGGTGCTGCCATGCTTGCATTTTAGGATATGCCTTCATAATCTATGTCAATGTTGGGGGGAAAAAAAAGAAAAAGAAAGAAGGAAAGAAAAAAAAAAAAAACCCTTGGGATCTGAGCAGGGAAAAAATGAAAAACCTTCTCCAGGAGTTTCAACCTAAAGGAACAGAGCTTTCTATTGTCCTTGGGGTTTTGCTGCTGCATCTCCTGGCGCTGTGGGCTAGACAGGGATTGGTTTCCTTTGATAAAAAGTTCTACGGAAAAAGAACAGCTGAGTCAGAGAAGGCCACCAGGCTGTGTGACCCAGCAGTGCGGGCTTGAGCAGCCTGGATGAGTACAAAGAAAGAGAAGAGAAGCCACTGCCTCTGCTTCCTGCTGACCTGAGGGAAAGCAGCTGGCCTGGAAAAGGTGGCTACCCGCTCCTCTCACATTTGGAAGGATGGCTCTTTCTCTCCATTGCTACATGCAGCACAGGGTAGAAAGGGGTTTAGCTTAGCTTAGTGACAGTG